>JAVXUP010002865.1:0-101815 GCA_033070095.1 Escallonia herrerae
CTGGTCCGTGCCGAACTAAATGTCGGGTCCGTGCCAACCATTTTCTACGGTAAGTATATCCGCGATACTATATAGCGGACAGTCTGGTCCGTGCCAACCATTTTCTGCGGGGTGTATATCCGCGATACTATATAGCGGACAGTCTATCAGCGTCTGCGGGGGAATAAGTGTACATAGTATAGCGGACGTAGAGACAACAACCAAAAGAAAAAACTAAGTGTTGGAGAGGTGGAACTAAGTGTAGAAAAAACTAAGTGTTGGACTAAGTGTAGAAAAAAGTAAGTGTTGGACTAAGTGTTGGAGAGGTGGAACTAAGTGTAGAAAAAACTAAGTGTTGGAGAGGGTATTCTGCGGGGCCGTCGGCTACATAGTATAGCGGACGTAGAGAAGACAACCAAAAAAATTCTGCGGGGCCGTCCGCTACATAGTATAACGGACGTAGAGGAAACTACCAAAACAACCAAAAGTCTATCGTCCGCGATACTATATAGCGGACAAGGAACAGACTAATGTCATCCGCGATACTATATAGCGGACGGAAAATATATATTGTCCAACGGACAGCAAATATATATATTCAAACCCAAAAGAAAGTCCTATAACTTCTACACTCTTCTCCGTTCTTCCTACTCACAAATATTCCCAGTGGCGTTGGCAAGCAGATCTGCGCAATTTCTTCATAAGAACAGCTTTAATACCCCCTAATAGATCACGTAAGCTCACAAAATCAATCCTTTACATGTTTCTAATCTATAGTTGTGATCAATATTGCGTTTTATGCGTGGTTTTGATTATGCATTGAGCATGTGCTAGCGATGATGAGGATTTATATATGTATGTATTTGTTCATGTGCTAGCGTTTGTAAAATCCGATTCCATAGTTTCAGTTGCAAAAAATGGAATTTATCCCTGGACCAGAAGATCCATCCGTGTTATACGACCAAGCCAACCATATCAGTACGCTCATATGGGATGGTGGAGTAAGATACATTATTTATCAACTTTCTTATTATTACGAACGTTGTTTTACCGTTCATTTTGCTTAAATTGTATTTATTAATAATTCGTAGGAAAGAGAACTTCTCACCACCGTAGAAGTATCTCGGGAGTTCACGAGATGGAAATTGAACAAGTCCCAGAAAAGAATACTGCGTGGAATTGGGTTTGGGATTTTCACGCATGGGCAGATCTTTCAACAGCTTGACCGGGCCTTGATAGGTGCCCTTGTTGAGAGGTCGAGAAGTGAAACGAATACGTTTCACTTCCCGCTCGGAGAGATGACGATTACCCTAGAAGATGTAGGGTTCATCTTGGGGTTGCCGGTGACGGGGCGGCCGGTAATTGCTCCTCCGTCAGACGCAACGAATAAGAGAACAGCGTGAGACTTCTTCACTTCAATACCCCAGGATCAATTTAGCACTGGTGGTATAAAGTTGAAGTGGTTGGTAGATACCTACGGGGTTTTACCGGAAAACAATACGGGCCGTGAGCTTGTGGTGTACACAAAGGCCTTCCTCTTGTGGGTGATGGGAGCAATTTTATTCCCAACGACGTCGAAGAACACGGTCAGCGTGAAATATTTACCGTTGTTGGGTAACCTGTCGGAGGTTGGGGATTATGCCTGGGGTGCAGCGGTTCTTTCGTATCTGTACCGAGCATTGCACAAGGCAACGAGGCCCAACTCCAAAGCCATATGTGCATGTCTCTCGATATTGCAGGTATATCATATAAATCATGTCTTCGTTATTGTGTTTTATTTTTGTTGAATCGACGATATAAATATAATTTTTTGATGTTCTCAGGTGTGGTCTTACGAACACCTTGCTCCCGGTGCACCAACGCGTAGGGATGGAACCGACAAAGTCTGGCCTCGGTTGTGTGCTTGGGAGTACAGCCGGAGGGCTAGCCACTACAAGAGGAGAGTCGATCCCCATCACAACATTACGTACTATCGAGGGGAGTTCGACCGTCTATCTTCGGGCCAAATGCGTTGGGCACCGTACATACGTTTGGCGCGACGGGTGGGAGAGTCGTTCGTCTTCACGCTCTCCGGGTTGCAGCGCACACCCCTGATCCATTTCGAGGTCGCAGAGTGGCAGCTGCCCGACCGAGCAATGCGCCATTTTGAGTTGGAGCAGGGTTTGCCAGTCGATGCCCCGGATATGAGGGTTAACAGGAACCCACCGGATGTCGGAGTGTTTGGCACCGCCAATGCGTACGAATTGTGCGCGGCCGAAATAGAGCTCTGGACTTCTTGGCAGGACACACTGGCGGCCATCGTCTCGGAGCCAGACCCCGTTATCAGCATCGATCAGTACGATGAGTGGTACTACCGCATCACGCGGAGGAGAGTAGCCCCTGTAAACTTTGAACGTGGGGAGAGGTATGCGCCTAGGGGTCAGATCGATGAGCGTATGGCATACAATCTCGTAAGTTACCCAACAAGTCTGACTTGAACCAAATTAGTTGAATATAAATGTCTGATTGAAGTTACTTAATTTTTTATCTCTTTGGATGTAGGTTAATGCCTCGCTTGCATTCTTCCAGAAGTTGAGTGAGCGGAGGGATCTGGTGAGCGCAATGGGCGAGGATCTTTGCCAACAGGCTACGACATTGGCTTTAGGCTGCGGGAATTTTTTGCGCCAAGCATCGGGCCAGTCTTCGGGAGTCAGCCCGGGAATGGGTTATACGGGCGTCAGCCAGGGATACGGTGATCCCTCTGGACAGGCTTCAGGGGTGAGTCAGGGAGTTGGTGGTACCTCTGAAGCGGGGATGGGACAGGCTCAAGCGTCGTGGGGCGATTACAGCGGCCCCTCCTTCAATTTTTTCCCGGAACCCCTCTCTCAAGTCACGCAAGACTGTCCTTTCGGAAACTACGGTTTCTTCGAGGCACTGCCCATTGTCCCGTGGGCGGGAACAGTTGGCGGCCTCGGAGGGGAATATCAGCCGGCCGAAGAAGGAATTGGAGGCCAATATCCCCCGATCGACCCCCGAGGGCAATATCCGAAAGGGCATCCAGCCAGGCCCCTAAAGCCGCATAAATGCGATCTAATCCGAGCCCGTTATTTTAGCGGGGCCCCCCAAGACGGAGCGTCGTATGACATGGATCACCCCGAGGGCTTGGATTACAATGCCTCTTGGACAGAGATCGCCTCGCTGGCGCCGGGAGCTTGGTTAGACAGCGGTGTCATCTCGCACTACGTGCAAATTCTGAGGCGAAGGTGTCGGGAGCATCCAAGCATCGGTCCGCTCGTGTTTATCTTGGATGCTTTTTTTCATCAGCTCCTAGTACAAGAGTGGCACGACTGGGGCAATGCAAGGAAGGGGAGAACCATGGCCCAGGGAAACCGTCCCCAAACCTACAAGCATATCTTGCTAGGGATAGTCCAGTGAGCGCAAGTGTTGCCGACGTGTTTCTAATCCCCTTTTTAGGGAATGCCCACTGGTACTTGGTTTGCTACGAACCATTACAGAGCACGGTTTCAGTCGTTGACAGTCTCTACGATGATACCGACGTGATGCCTGTGATTGATATGTACCGAGGCATAGGCCAGTTGGATGCCATGGTAAGATCCTGTTTCCTTCTTGTTGTAACTTGCATATTATAAAATTGATTAATCTTATTTTGCTAGCTATGTTTAATGCTTATTATGGTTCTCGCAGAATCTTTTTGCTGCCCTGGTCAATGGTAGGCGTCGGGAGAAGGTATCGCGCAGGCCGGTCCTCATTTTCCGATTGAAGAGGAGTAGGCCCAAGCAACATAATTCCTCGGACTGCGGCGTCTTCCTCTGCATGTACATGGATTACATTTGCCGGTCTGAGAGCCTCAAGAAGATTGTCTGGAGCGAAGAATGCATACAAGACTTTAGGTATAGGATTGCTTGGCAAATTATGAATGGCCGGCCTAGAGCTATTAGGTTTATTGTAAATCCGTGTAAGGAACATCATTCCCGCGAGATGATGTTCCCCAATTCACATTGTAACGTTACAACACTTTTCTTAAAAAAATTTATTGAATGCGATTGATTTTATTGACCGATATGATTTAACGGTGGGAAACCAAGTGTTGGATATCTGTCTGTTGGATATCTGTCTATCTGCAGGGCAAGTGTTCAAAAAATAACCAAGTGTTCGATAATCAGTGTTTCTGCGGGGCCGTCCGCTACATAGTATAGCGGACGCAGAGAAGTAAACCAAAACAAAAAAAAACTAAGTGTTGTAGGGGGGTATTCTGCGGGGCCGTCCGCTACATAGTATAGCGGACGCAGAGAAGTAAACCAAAACAAAAAAAAAACTAAGTGTTGTGGGGGGGGTATTCTGCGGGGCCGTCCGCTACATAGTATAGCGGACGCAGAGAAGTAAACCAAAACAAAAAAAAAACTAAGTGTTGTGGGGGGGGGGGGTATTCTGCGGGGCCGTCCGCTACATAGTATAGCGGACGCAGAGAAGTAAACCAAAACAAAAAAAAAAACTAAGTGTTGTAGGGGGGTATTCTGCGGGGCCGTCCGCTACATAGTATAGCGGGCGCAGAGAAGTAAACCAAAACAAAAAAAAAACTAAGTGTTGTGGGGGGGGGGGTATTCTGCGGGGCCGTCCACCACATAGTATAGCGGGCGCAGAGAAGTAAACCAAAACAAAAAAAAAACTAAGTGTTGTGGGGGGGTATTCTGCGGGGCCGTCCGCTACATAGTATAGCGGACGCAGAGAAGTAAACCAAAACAAAAAAAAAACTAAGTGTTGTAGGGGGGTATTCTGCGGGGCCGTCCGCTACATAGTATAGCGGACGCAGAGAAGTAAACCAAAACAAAAAAAACTAAGTGTTGTGGGGGGGGGGGGTATTGGGGTATTCTGCGGGCCGTCCGCTACATAGTATAGCGGACGCAGAGAAGTAAACCGAAACAAAAAAAAAACTAAGTGTTGTAGGGGGGTATTCTGCGGGGCCGTCCGCTACATAGTATAGCGGACGCAGAGAAGTAAACCAAAACAAAAAAAAAACTAAGTGTTGTAGGGGGGTATTCTGCGGGCCGTCCGCTACATAGTATAGCGGACGTAGAGAAGTAAACCAAAACAAAAAAAAAACTAAGTGTTGTGGGGGGGGTATTCTGCGGGGCCGTCCGCTACATAGTATAGCGGACGCAGAGAAGTAAACCATAACAAAAAAAAACTAAGTGTTGTAGGGGGGGTATTCTGCGGGGCCGTCCGCTACATAGTATAGCGGACGCAGAGAAGTAAACCAAAACAAAAAAAAAACTAAGTGTTGTAGGGGGTATTCTTTAATACCTTAGGTTTCTAATGTTGTGCTGCGCAGTGTAGCGGACAGTGTAAGAAATCACATATAAAAAAATGATTGTAAAGGTTATTACAAACGAGTCATTACTAAAATATTATTACAAAATGTCCGACACTTTTGATGGCTCATAAAAGATTATTACAAAATATTCAGTACACTAAAGTTCCACTGCAGCTTGTTCGTCCTCATCCTCGGCATCATCTTCTTCCCCGTCTTGCAAAGGCACTGGACTTATCCCCAGTGCCTTGTAATGGTTCCGCTTGTCGTGGTCTGTCATTTTGTTGCACAATGCACACCTTCTTAGCTTTTTTGGTTGAGTTGCCGTCTCAATAGAGCTTTTCATCCGCGTAGATCTCTTGCGGCCTTTCGTTTGCGATATAATTGGATCCGAAGGCCGGATATCATTGTCGGCTCCCTCCCCCGGCTCGTCATCTTCTGATCCCGTCGTAGGCTCGGTGTCAACCGCATTGCTGACTGAAGCTGCTTCCAATTGGTCGACGATGGGCTCTTGCTGCTGAGCTACCTCGAGGAGATGTTTATATCCGACCATTGTAGCAGCACCCTTTACGGACAAACGGGTGAACATCGTCACCAGATGATTATACCGCAACGTCTCTGATTCTTCAAAGTCAGTATACGGGTGCTCCGGAAAGGAAATGGTACCGTGCAACCTGTTTGCACCTTTCGTCCAACGTGGCAGGACGTATTTATCGGGGATTGTCCTGATATTCTTCTGTGTGAAAAACCGCAGAATGTGTCTACACAGGATGCCATGGAACTCAAACTTCTTACAAACACATGTCACCGAGTCCGTCAATGTGTCGTGGGTCACCGTATAAATTCTGCGCAGCTTCTCAGGGACGAGGTCATTCACGAGCGAATAAACCTTGTACTCACGCGACGACTTTTCTGCCACCTTATATATACTGTATCGGCCCGATTTTTGCAGCTCTACTTGGTATAGCAGGAAGATCTCCTTCGTATAGACTTTGG
This sequence comes from Escallonia herrerae, assembly GCA_033070095.1. NCBI lineage: Eukaryota > Viridiplantae > Streptophyta > Magnoliopsida > Escalloniales > Escalloniaceae > Escallonia > Escallonia herrerae. The sequence continues at coordinate 6,284 of JAVXUP010002865.1, forward strand.
CACCGTTCAGCTCCAGCGGGGTCTCAAGCAACCTTCTCCTTTGCTTGTACGTGGTTGCAAAGTCTGCAGCCCTTTCTTTCACGAACAACGACGCAACCGCTTTTTGTGCTGATGTGACGAAACTCTTCAAATTGGTAGCTGTACCCACATAACTATCGAACGTGGCATTCATAGATTCACTCCTGCCCGTCGTTTTCATGCCCGCAGAAAAATGACTTCTCGTGTAAACGCCAATCCATTGCTCTTTGAGCCCGTACAAGTGCTGGAGCCACTCGTTGTCTTGCAATGAGTAATCCCGAACAAGCTTTTCCCACCTCTCCTCGAATTCCTCAATCGTTAATGACTTGACTTGAGGACGCATTTGTCAAAATCCTGTTTAAAGTCTGGATACTTTGCGTACATGTGATGCAGACGTTCCGGGTATTTGTTGCTTATGTGCCAAGTGCACAAGTTGTGTCGAGTATCTGGGAAGACGGTAGCAATAGCCTTCTTCATTGCCAAATCTTGATCGGTGATGATAACAGTCGGTGCTTTGAAGTTCATTGCTTCCAGCCACACCCTAAACAACCATTCAAAAGAACTCTCGCTCTCGTCCCTTAACAAGGCGAACCCGAACAGGATGGAGTGATAATGATGATTGACGCCCGTGAAAGGAGCGAACGGCATCGAGTACTTGTTGGTACGGTATGTGGTGTCGAAAGTCACGACATCCCCAAAATGCTTATAAGCTAGCCTCGAACGACCGTCGACCCAAAAAATTGTGCTAACTCGATGCTCGTCGTCAAGTTTATAGTCGAAGGTAAACTGCGGGTCCTCCATCTGCATCCGTTTCAATAGGCTCATTGTCGCTTGCGCATCATTGAGGTCATACGCGGCTCGTCTATGGGTTCGGACCGCGTTACGAACGTCTGTCGTGTTAAAGTTTAAATTTTGAATTCCCCCAGCCTGTTCAGCAAGAACATTAATCATGTCGGTAGGTCCTAGCCGCGCATCGCTCATTGTGTGAATTAGGCTCCTCGCGACCTTACCCATCTTCTTGTGTTGATGCATCTGACTCACCTTAGAAGGGGTTACTAACGGGTGATTGTGTGCCAGTTCCAGGCTGGTAATAAGCCAATGATCTTGTTTGGCTTTATAGCTTACGAACATCTTGACCTGGCAATTCGTGCACGCAAAGCAATCCCGTCTTCTCCGCGCATACCCTATTTCGTCATCATCACTGTCATCGTTGCCTACGCGTGTCTCATTTTGCACTGGGTTTCTGCCCCTATGACACTCGTATAAGCGAGAGCATATCCTTTTCGATACGCTGCTTGTTCTTGTAGTTTTTATTCTAATGCCAAAACCAACCCTCAATGAATAAGCTCGAAAACATTCTCCAGCTTCTTCCAACGTTTGAAAGGTTCGTCCTAGATACGGATCACTAGCATCTACGGGGGTGCTGGAGCTCGACACGAAATTAGACATTGTGAAAAAGACCTATGTAGAAATAGAATACACTTATTATCTCAAAATTATCTTGACGATTAGACCGATTTATGATACCATATACATAATCTCAAAAGTGTCTCCTATTTTGCTAATTATATATTTACTGAACATAACAAATTAAAATTACTAAGATAAACGGTAGCAAGATCACAAACTTTACCTTGCTTGAGTGATGCTTGAACCAAGTGTGTTACTCCAAGAAGCTTGAAGGGGGCTGAAAATGGAAGCAAGTGAATCTGAAAGCCCGCAAAAATTTTGCTGAAAGAGCCGAGAATTAGGGAGACTTTCTAGGCGACCGACGGGACAGTTCTCGGGGCTCACGCCCGAGACTTTATAGGCGACCGAGAGGACATGTCCTGACATGGGTCAGCCTAGAGATCGTCCGCCATACTGTCTCGCTGACGCCTTTTTCCTGACACATGTCAGGAACAGAAAGGCGTCCTGACACGACTGACACAATTCCATTAATTTCTGCACATGTCAAAGTTGTCGCCAATGCTGTCCGCTGCATAGTATCACTGATAGTATTGCCTATTCTCAAAAGATTCTTAGCTCTTTCAGCACAATTTTCTTCTTCTTCAGAATCGCTTCCATTCAGCTCCCTTCAAGCTTCGAGTAACACTTGCTTCAAGCTTCACTCAAGCAAGGTAAGTTTGTGAATGGTGAAGTTTTCTTTATGGATTGACTGGTAAGTATAATTTTTTTTGTTTGGACAAAAAAGTATATATTTTTTGTGATGTTTTATAAATTTGTCACTCTATTCATCAATTTGTGATGTTCTAGACATGATGTCACTCTAGATTTTTTGTGATGTTCTAGACATGATGTTCATAAAAAAGGTATAATTTGTTAACTTTAAACAAATTCATTATATTTAAATCTATTTTTTTTAGGTTCGCTGACTTTGAAAATTTTATCCTATTTAAATTCGATTTTTTTGAGATATGTTTGTTATATTTTGGCATGATGAATTTGTCTATTTATCTTAGTAATTTTAATTTGTTATGTTCAATAAATTAATAATTGTTAAATTGGAGACACTTTTGAGATTATGTATATGGTATATTTGTCATCCTAAATTGGTCTATTCGCCAAGGTAATTTTGAGGTAATATTTTCAGTTAGAAATGTCATTTGATTGTTAAGCGTAGTCTATTTCTACACAGGTCTTGTTTCACAATGTCTGATTTCGTGTCGAGCTCCAACACCCCCGTAGATGCTAGTGATCCGTATCTAGGACGAACGTTTCAAACATTGGAAGAAGCTGAAGAATGTTTTCGAGCGTATTCATTGAGGGTTGGTTTTGGCATTAGAATAAAGAATACAAGAACAAGCAACGTAACAAAAAAGATATGCTCTCGCTTATACGAGTGTCATAGGGGCAGAAACCCACTGCAAAATGAGACACGCGTAGGCAATGATGACAGTGATGACGAAATAGGATATTCGCGTAGAAGACGAGATTGCTTTGAGCGCACAAATTGCCAGGTCAAGATGTTCGTAAGCTATAAACCCAAGCAAGATCATTGGCTTATTACCAGCCTGGAACTGGCACACAATCACCCGTTAGTAATCCTTTCTAAGGTGAGTCAGATGCATCAACACAAGAAGATGGGTAAGGTCGCGAGGAGCCTAATTCACACAATGAGCAATGCGCGTATAGGACCTACCAAGATTGTTAATGTTCTTGCTGAACAGGCTGGGGGAATTCAAAATTTAAACTTTAACACGACAGACGTTCGTAACGCGGTCCGAACCCATAGACGAGCCGCGTATGACCTCAATGATGCTCAATCCACAATGAGCCTATTGAAACGGATGCAGATGGAGGACCCACAGTTTACCTTCGATTATAAACTTGACGACGAGCATCGAGTTAGTACAATTTTTTGGGTCGACGGTCGTTCGAGGCTAGCTTATAAGCATTTTGGGGATGTCGTGACTTTCGACACCACATACCGTACCAACAAGTACTCGATGTCATTCGCTCCTTTCAGGGGCGTCAATCATCATTATCACTCCATCCTGTTCAGGTTCGCCTTGTTAAGGGACGAGAGCGAGGGTTCTTTTGTATGGTTGTTTAGGACGTGGCTGGAAGCAATGAACTTCAAAGCACCCAAAGTTATCATCACCGATCAAGATTTGGCAATGAAGAAGGCTATTGCTACCGTCTTCCCAGACACTTGACACAACTTGTGCACTTGGCACATAAGCAACAAATACCCTAAACGTCTGCATCACGTGTACACAAAGTATCCAGACTTTAAACATGATTTTGACAAGTGCGTTAATAAGTCATTAACGATTGATGAATTGGAGGAGAGGTGGGAAAAGCTTGTTCGGGATTACTCATTGCAAGACAACGAGTGGCTCCAACACTTGTACGAGCTCAAAGAGCAATGGATTGGCGTTTACACGAGGAGGTATTTTTTTGCGGGCATGAAAACGACGGGCAGGAGTGAATCTATGAATGCCACATTCAATAGTTATGTGGGTACAACTACCAATTTGAAGAGTTTTGTCGCATCCGCACAAAAAGCGGTTGCTTCGTTATTCGTAAAAGAAAGGGCTGCAGACTTTGCAACCGCGTACAAACAAAGGAGAAGGTTGCTTGAGACCCCGCTGGAGCTGAACGGTGCCAAAGTCTATACGAAGGAGATCTTCATGCTATACCAAGTAGAGCTGCAAAAATTAGGACGATACAGTATAAACAAGGTGGCAGAAATGTCTACGCGTGAGTACAAGGTTTATTCGCTCGTGAATGACCTCGTCCCTGAGAAGCTGCGCAGAATTTATATGGTGAGCCACGACACATTGACAGATTCGGTGACATGTGTTTGCAAGAAGTTTGAGTTCCATGGCATCCTGTGTAGACACATTCTGCGGTTTTTCACCCAGAAGAATATCAGGACAATCCCCGATAAATATGTCCTGCCACGGTGGACGAAAGGTGCAAACAGGTTGCACGGTACCATTGCCTTTTCGGAGCACCCGTATACTGACTTTGAAGAATCAGAGACGTTGCGGTATAATCATCTGGTGACAATGTTCACCCGTTTGTCCGTAAAAGGTGCTGCTACAATGGCCGGATATAAACATCTCCTCGAGGTAGCTCAGCAGCAAGAGCCCATCGTCGACCAGTTGGAAGCAGCTTCAGTCAGCAATGCGGTTGACACTGAGCCTATAACGGGATCAGAAGATGATGAGCCAGGGGAGGAAGATGACAATGATATCCGGCCTTTGGATCCAATTATATCGCAAACGAAAGGCCGCAAGAGATCTACGCTGATGAAGAGCTCTATTGAATAGGCAACTCAACCTAAAAAGCTGAGAAGGTGTGCATTGTGCAACAAAATGACCGACCATGACAAGCAGAACCATTACAAGGCACTGGGGATAAGTCCAGGGGGTTTGCAAGACGAGGAAGAAGATGACGCCGAAGATGAGGAAGAAGCAGCTGCAGTGGACCTTTAGTTTTTTGTATAAGCCATCAAGTCTGTTTGACATTTGTAATAATTTTTTGTAATTTTTTTCTAATAATCTTTCGACCAAAGACTGGAAGTTTATTTATGATGGACCTATGAGAGCCGCCATCAAATCTAAGTTTAGGTTTTTTTTATTATTTTCCCCGTCCGCTACATAGTGTAGCGGACGGCTCAGCATAATCTAAAAACTCCAACACAATTTTTTGGTCTTCAATAATGTCCACTACACAATCTAGCAGACAACACTGTAGAGTCTTAAAACTCCAACACTTAGAAATTTTTTAAAGTTCTATAATGTCCGCTACACAATCTAGCGAAATTTCAACACTTAGAATTTTTTGGAGTTCTTTGTGTCCGCTACACAATCTAGCGGACGGCACTGCAGAGTCTTAAAACTCTAACACTTAAAATTTTTTGGTGTTCTTTCTGTCCGCTACACAACGTAGCGGACGGATCTGCAGAGTAGAAATTTTTTGTTGTTCTAGTGGTCTGCTACATAATGTAACGGATGGAGCTGCATAAAAAAACTTTTGGTGTTCTTTGTGTCCGCTACACAATGTAGCGGACGTCAAACTGCTGTTAAATATTAATCAGATAGGCCATTCTTCTTTCTCCCATTTCTCTATCTGTCTCGAACATCTCACCCACCCGCGACCCCCTCTACGGTGACCCACATCTCTGGCGACACCACCCTCCTCCCCCCGACGCCGCGCCACCTCTGGTGACAGCCTCGTTTTCCCCTCAACGCTATGGCACCTCCAGCGACATTCCCGTCCTCCCTCTGGTGACAGATCCGTCCCGATGGCTTCTGCTTCGTTAAACATGGACGTTTCAGTCGGCAGACACTTCTTCAAGGTCATGATGTCTGGTTTTCATACAGAACTTGTAGGCCATCCCTCTTTCTCTATGTTTTCGTGTGTGTTAAAAGTTTTATCTTGGGTTAAAAACTTACCTGCCTTACTGTATTATGAATATGTTAGGCCATATCGGTAGCCTTTTGCAGATTGCTTACCATAACGAGATCAAATGAAGCAACTTTAACCAGCTGCAAGGGGTCATGGCTTGTTAAAATCAAGAAGAAGCGCGGCCAAGAGGAAATTTGTTTCGATGAGGGTTGGAACAACTTCGTGCAGCAGCATGACCTCAATCTAGGGGACTTTGTAATCTTTGAACACATGGGGCATATGCGTTTTCAAGTGCTGGTGTTTGATCAAAACACTAGTGAAAAAGCTTTCCCCCAATGTTGAACTTTGAGCCCTAATTAGATCCTAAATCAAATTAATCGCATGGGATATGTGCATTTTGAATTTGTTTGATAATTTTAGGTTCTTAATTGTGCATATGAGAATTGTGATTATTGATCAATGATTTTAGGTTAGGTTGTTAATTGATGATTTTTGATTGTTAATCGTGCATTTGAGATATTGAGATTGTTGATTCCGTCGCTAAAACATTTATTCAGTCGCTAATTTCATAAAAAAAAAAATTAAATACGTAAAATTGAACTGGCGACAAAAAATCGGTCGCTAAATACCCAAAAGAACCGCTTTAAGTATAAGTAATTAATATGAATATTATTCAGATTTTGAGACGAACGAACTCTCTTTCTTAACAATGTCCGCTACACAATGTAGTGAACGGCTCTGCAGAGTCTTAAAACTCCCAACACTTGGAAATTTTTTGTTTTCTATATATCCGCTACACTGTGTAGCGAATGGCGCAGCAGGGGGCCTACAAGCATCCGCTACACTGTATAGGGGCAAGGCAGCAGAAGCTCTGAAGTTAAACACAGAAATTTTTTTATTTTCTACACGTCCTTTACACTGTGTAGCGGACGGTGCAGTATAAACTCTCAACTTCAACACTTAGAAAAATTTTGGGTCTATGGATGTCTGCTACACTGTGTAGCGGACGATGCAGCAGAAACTCTCAACTTCAACACTTAGAGAAAATTTTTGGGTCTATGGACGTCCGCTACACTGTGTAGTGGACGGCGCAGTAGAAACTCTCAATTTCAACACTTTTTCGGTCTATGGACGTCCCTACACTGTGTAGCGGACGGTGCAGCAGAAACTCTCAACTTCAACACTTAGAAAAAATTTTGGTCTATGGACGTCTGCTACACTGTGTAGCGGACGCATCAGCAGAGAATTTATTGGACTTTTCTCCATTTTGTTTCCCACCATTCAATCATTCTCAATGAGAGCAAAAAAACCCAAATATATACGTCAACTTAAATCAAAATCTAATCAAATCACAACCCAAATCAAATGTCAACTGATTTCAACACATCACATCAGTACCTAGAAAGGCATCCAATACTGAAAGAAAGAGAAATCAATCATCTTCAACACAAATCAACTGATCTCAACACAAATCAAATCAAACCAATGACAGCTTTCATAAAAATAATCAAGATTTATTAAAAAACTGATTCGAACATTACAATGTCAACTAGGGTCCTCATGTTGAGCCGGATTCTTATCCTTAGACGGATTTTCAATAAACCTAACCGCTCTAGGCCGGCCTTTCATAATTTGTCAAGCTATCATATATCTAAAGCCTTCTACGCATTCTTGACTCCAGACGGCCGCCCTGAGGCTCTCAGACTGAAAAATGTAATCCATGTACATGCAAAGGAAGACGCCGCAGTCCGAAGTATTATGTTGCTTGGGCCTCCTCTTCTTCAATCTGAATTAGAGCTTTGGCCGCGCCGACAGTCTTACATCCCGGATAGAGTGGACCATGGCACAAAATAGATTCTTTGAGAAACAGAAAATGGCATAAGACACGAGTTAACATTTACAATTGACAAGTTACAATAAGCATTAAACAACAATCGTAAGATTACCATAGCATCCAACTGGGCTTTGTACATCCGCAACACAGGCATGTGGATGGTATCGTCGTGGAGACTGTCGATGACTGATACGACTTTTTGTGTTGGTTCATAGCAAACCAAGTACCAGTGGCTTTTCCCTAAAAATGGGATTAGAAACACGGGGGCAACCCTTGCGCTCACTGGACTATCCCTAGTAAGATACGCTCGTAGGTTAGCGGACGGTCTCCACTCTCTCAACTTTTTTTCCCCCTTTGATCGACCCACTCATGCCATTCAGATACTAGGAGGCTATGAAAAAAAGCATCCACCATAAAAACATCCAAATACTCGTTCAGCCGCTCCCGACCCCTTTGCTTCAGAATCTCCACGTAGGTAGAGATGACACTGTTGTCTAACCAATCCCCTGGAGCCAGGGAGGACATTTTCCCCACTAATAACAGTAATCCATGCCCTCCGGGTGATCCACACTATACGACGCTTTGTCTCGAGGGGCCCCACTAAAATAACGCTTTTAGATTATATGGCATTTATGCGGCTTTAGGGGCTTCAATGGATGCCCTTTGTGATATTGCCCTCAGGGGTCGACCAGGGGATATTGCTCTCCTTCGACAATAGATGGTCCCACCCACGGGACGATGGGCAGTGTCTCGGATAGACTGATGTTTCTGAAACCCCAGTCCTGCGTGACTTGACTCTGAGAGAGGGGTTGGGGTTTCGAGTCCAGAAAGAGAACGAGGGCGCACTGTACTCTTCTCACGGCACTTGAGCCTGGCCCATGGTGCTTGGCGGTCCCCAATCACCACCCATTCTCGATACAGAGGGACCACTGTATCCCTGGCTCACCCCCAAAGTCTGTCCCGAGGGATCACCGTATCCCTCATTCACATAAGGGGCTGCCAACTCAAAGAATCCATTCCTGGGCTGACGCCCGAAGGCTGTCGCGATGCTTGGCGCAAAAAATTCCCGCAGCCAAACGCCAACGCTTCAGCCTGTTGGCGAAGCTCCTCGCCCATTGCATCCACCAGATCCTTCCGCTCACTCAACTTCTGGAAGAAGGCGAACGAGGCATTAACCTACATCCAAAGAGATAATAAATAAGTAACTTCATACACACACTTAGAATCATCAAATTCAATTAAAAGCACTCTTTAGGCAACTTACCAGATTGTATGCCATACACTCATCGATCTGACCCCTAGGGTGGTACTTCTCCCCGCGTTCAAACCTTACTGGGGCTACTCTCCTCCGGGTGATGCGGTAGTACCACTCATTGTACTGTTCGATGCTGATCACGGGGTCAGGCTTCGACACAATGGCCGCCAGCGTGTCCTGTCAGGAATTCCAAACCTTAATTTCTCGTGCGCACAAGTCGTGCGCATTCGCCTTGCCAAACCGTCCGACACCCGGTGGGTTCCTGTTAAGCCTCATATCTGGGGCATCAGCTGGCAACACCTGCAGGCAGTCAAAATGGTGCATAGTATGATCTGGCAGCTGCCACTCTGCGACCTCGAAGTGGATCAAGGGTGTGCGTTGCAACCCAGAGAGCGTGAAGACGAACGACTCTCCCACCCGTCGCGCCAAACATTTGTACGGTGCCCAACGCATCTGGCCCGAGATAGCGAGTCGAGCTCCCCCCGATAGTACGTAATGTTGTGATGGGGATCGTCTCTCCTCGGGTAGTGGCTGTCCTTCCGGCTGTACTCCCAGGCACACAACCGAGGCCACACATTATCGGTTCCGTCCCTACGCCTGGGTGCGCCGGTAGCAAGGTGTTCATAAGACCACACCTGAGAGCAAAAACAAATTATATAAAGTATCGTCAAAATTTTTTTTATCGATTCAACAAAAAAAAATCGAACACGTAATCAAGATTTATATGATATACCTGCAATAGCGAGAGACATGCACATATAGCTTTGGAGTCAGGCCTCGTTGCCTTGTGCAATGCTCGGTACAGGTACGCAAGAGTTGCTGCACCCCAGGCATAATCCCCAACCTCCTGCAGGTTACCCAACAACGGTAAATATTTCACGCTGACCGTGTTCTTCGACGTCGTTGGGAATAAAATTGCCCCCATCACCCACAAGAGGAAGGCTTGTGTGTACAGCACAAGCATCTCGTCCGTGTAGTTTTCTAGCAAAACCTTGTAGGTATCTACCAACCACTTCAACTTTATACCACCAGTGCTAAATTGATCCTCAGGTATCGAAGTAAAGAAGTCCCTAGCGGTTCTCTTATTCGTTACTTCTGACGGAGGAGCAATTACTGGCCGCCCCGTCACCGGTAACCCTAAGATGAACCCTACATCTTCTAGGGTAATTGTCATCTCTCCGAGAGGGAAGTGAAACGTATTCATTTCACTTCTCCACCTTTCAACAAGGGCACCTATTAAGTGCCGGTCAAGGTGTTGAAAGATCTGCCCATGTGTGAAAATCCCAAACCCAATCCCACGCAGTAATCTTTTCTGGTATTTGTTCAAGTTCCAGGCTTTAAAATTATCAGATACTTCTACTGTGTTGAGAAGTGCTCTTTTCTACGAATTAATAAATACAATTTAAGCAAAACAAACGGTATACAACATTTGTAAGAATAAGAAAGTTGATAAAATAAGTATCTTACTCCACCATCCCATATGAGCGTACTGATATGGTTTGCTTGGTCGTATAATACGGAGAGATCTTCTGGTCCAGGGTTAAAATCCATTTTTTGCAACTGAAATTATGAAAAAACGGCAAGGTTGGAAGCGTTTATCAAACATTCTCAAACGTACAACACTATCACGTGCATAATACATACAACGCTACCATATGCTCACATAAGTTCACATGCTGTATATATGTACATACAGACACGTAATCGGATTTTGCAACCGAAATCACATGAACAAATAATACGCAATACACATAATATATATATATATATATATATATATATATATATATATATATATATATATATATATTGACAAACGATAGCACATGCTCAATACATATTCAAAACCATGCATAAGCTGCAATACTCATAATAACTCTAAATTATGAACAAATAAAGGATTGGTTTGTGAACTTACGTGATTGATGAGACGATTAAAGGATTTCTTGTGAAGAAATTACGCAGATATGCTTGCCAATGCCGCTAAAAAAATTATGAGAAGAAAGAATGAATAAGAGTTTCAAAATTAGGTTGTATATAAGTTAAGTTCACTACATAGTATAGCAGACAGTAAAAACCGTCCGCACACAGTATAGCAGATACGAAATTTTTAGTATTTATTTAAAAGTTATCCGCTACACAGTGTCACAGACGGTGGGATAAGGACAAAGTAACAGTCGTGGGGCGACAGGACTGGTGTGACAACTGTCAGGGGGGTTGTGGATGACTTGACCACCGTCAGGCAAAAAGTCGTCCGCTACACTGTGTAGCGGACGACTTTTTGACTGTCACATGCTAGGCCAAAAAAGTTGTCCGCTTTACAGTATAGCGGACGAGGATCTGAGCCGTCTATCCTTTCGGGATGGACGTCCAGATCGCGCTAGCAAAATCTCCTATTTTACTAACGCTCTCAACCGATCAGCTTCATATATATATATATATATATATATATATATATATATATATATATATATATATATATATATATATATATATATATATATATATATATATATATCCAATGCCCATCCAACCATTCACGGGTGATCTAGACTGCCGAATACTCTTAATCACTACTCTCTTTAGCGATTCATCATGATCTGGGATCCATGGACAGCTGGATGGGTGCCGGGATAAATTCAGCACGGGTATGTGTGTGTATATTGAAATCCAAGGTAGATACAAGCTTCTTAAAGCTTGTGGTGGGACAATAAAATTCACCAAGTCGGCAGACAATCGTTGCATGGACTTGCAATATTGAGAGCTTAGAGTAGTCAGTTACATTCGTGTTCCCATAAACTATATATGGTAGATATTTAGGTTTTCAAACTATTGTCAAATACCAGTCAAGTGGACGAAAATTTTCTTTTCTTGTACATAATTATGATAGGAAGAATGACAATGGAAATTGTATGTGATTTAAGCAAATATTTCATATTATAAGCTAAACTTGTAGCTATAGACTCCCCTTTTTGTAGTTTTTTATTTATTACTAGATTATTGGACTTTGTTATTAATTAACTTTATTATTATTATTATAGGCTTAGGCCTAAAAATATAATGAGCCTAATCTATTTAATTAACTCTAATAAGGAGTCCATTCTAATCTAGTTAGTTAGGTTTAACCTACATCCAATTTAGAGATTTGTGACTGGTTAGATGATTTAGGATTATCTTGTGATTTATTCTTGATGCATATGATTAATCCTTGATTTATATGAAAATTGGAGATAATTCCCGAATCTAGTTCACGCCTGTAACGCCCCAAAATTTAAATACGGAGCGTTAACACCGAATAAGCAGAAATAAAAAAAAAGCCTTATAATTATGAAAAGTCTTCCAAACGGTAAATCAGAGCATGCACTAATAATTTCCAAAATGCATCAATATTTCAAATAGGGGCCCAAAACTTTTATACAATCCAAAATTTTCTCCAACACGGAGTTTTAAAACAAAACCTAAACGATGCCAACTTATCTTAGTTGTTACATTTAATTGTCAATACTAATTTTGAAATAAGGCAGCTTACTCTTGGTCACATAGCTAGTCCTTCAAATCCAAAATCCCACCTACTAATCACCTGAAAGCAAAAACAATAAGGGAATGAGCCAAATGCCCAGTAAGGTCGCTCAAAGGACCAATCAATCGGAAACAAAAATATCTGAGAAATGGAATTTCAGAAGTACAAAGTTTTTCCAGCGGAACAGATAATCAAACTCTATTTCAAATGTCAAAACATTTCTGAATACAAAGTCAGACACAAGTTTCAACGGAACGTACATCAAATCAAATATTAAATGTCAAATCATATCTGAAAGACAATATTTCAAAGACAAATCAATTTTTACTGAACATAAGTCAGACCAAATATTTAGTGTCAAAATATATCTGAGCACGAAAACAGACACTATCAGATCAAATATCGAATATCAAATATATCTGAGTACGGAAACAAACATTATCGGACCAAATATCAAATGTCAAAATATATCTGAGTACAGAAACAGACATTACAAAGCCATTCAGAAAGTGATCACATACGTCATTCCTGACATATGAGGCCAGTTCAGAAAGTAAGATCGCGATCTCTAGCTCAACTCTCCTGAGCTAGCCCACGTTTCACTCCACGTGGGTAAGTCGAAAATAAGTCGCATACACTGTGACATGGCTCATAAAATTACCAAAACAAAGTCTCAAAATAACCGTTATCAAATATCGGACATGTCAAATCATATTCAAAGGCTTCAAAATAACATTATCAAATAACGGACTTGTCAAACAATAAGTAAAGTTCACGAAATAATGACGATCATAAATCACTGAAACGAACGATATCGATATGTCAAAATTCGGAGGTCAAACAAATTCGACGGAATTTGATTTTCACAAATCATAGAATTGACAAAAAGTCTTTCTTAATAAAGTTCAAAACAAAAAGGAGAGGAAGAATCACTTATCTCCATTTGAAAAAGTTTGGATTTCAAAAGAATCTAAAGACTTACATGAGCGATTAGTCCATCGCTGATTCAAAATTTTGAAAGTAAACCCTTATCTTAATCAAGCCTTTTGAGAGTCACAAATCCTTAAGCTCCTCCTTAAAGCTTCCAAGCTTTCCAAGCCTTCTTCTTTATCTTTCGCTCTCTCGCACAAGGGAGAAGAAAAGAAACAAAGAACCCAAAAGGGCTAGGTATGAAATAAAACAATATTTATATGTGACAAAAATCAAGTTTGCATTCGACCGAAAATAGTTTTCGATCGACTCAATCCTTCAGCCGTAAAAATGCCTTTTCCAAAATCTTGAGATTTTTATTCGACCGAAAATCACCATTAAGTCGACCGAAAACACTTTTAAGTCGACTGAAACTCCTTTAAGTAGACCGAAAACACTTTTAATTCGACCGAAATTTTTTTTTAATTCGACTAAAAGTACTGTTCAATTTTTTTTCCCGATCGAAAATTAGTTTTTAGTCGACTTAAAACTTTTAAGTCAACTAAAAACTTCAGTAGCTTATTTTCACACACAAAATCTTTTTATTTGAAGCAAAACCCATTTTCATTTGAAGCCAAACTATTTTCATTCGACCGAAAACTAGTTTTCATTCGACTTGAAACTTTTAAGTCGATCAAAAACTTCAGAAACTCCAAAACACCATTTTTCTTCATTTTGATTCGAATGAAACCACTTTTCATTCAAACGAAAATTTTAAAAACAAACCCAAACTATTTTCTCAATATTATCAAAAAGACCACAAATTTATTTATTCAAAAATACTAATTTCGCACAAGGAAAAGAAAATTTTTGGGGTATTACAACGCCAACTGTATTTTTAGAGATATTTACAGAATTAGGGGCAAAATCTATCCCAAAATTCATTTTTTTTGGTGAACCGGTTGGTTTCGTAAAAAATCGGCTGGTTTTATTGACCAACTGGTCAATTAGTTGACTTTTTTCAAGTTTCATTTTTTTTTTCCGTCAAATATTCAGCTCAATCACCAAATCATATATTAGGATAGTCATCCTTATCATTTCTGACATCCAAACCTCTATAAGTAGGGACTTTAGGTTACATTTTCAAGGACAAGCATTCTCTCTTAAAAATGGTACCTCATATTGATTTCTAAATAGTCTTGAGTCGCTTGTATCAAGGATCCATCATAAGGTGTTCTCGAGTCTTCCAAACAAGTAACTTCCAGAGGCAATTTTATTAGCTTTCTAGGTTAGAGAATCATATAGAATTGTCTCTTTTTTTTTCTTCCTGTAATCGCATTTCTACTATATTTTTCAGTTTAGGTCTAGGACTGAAACGTAGGTTACTTCCCTTAAGACCAGAGTTAAATTAGAACGGTTTTGATTCCGGTTAGTCCGACTGGATACGTAGGCAGTCTATCCCTGCAGTTGAACTCAAAACAAAAATCTAAAAGTAACTTAGGGTTGATTTTTTTTTTTATATTTTGCATGTTACATTTTTTTAAGGCCAACAATAGATAGAAATGAAGTAGAGTCCGAAACGGTGTGGCGAGTGCCCAACACCTTCTCACTGCATAACTTAGTTCCCAAACCCATCTCCTGATTTTGATAGAATAGTCATCCTTTTGGACACTTTAAAGTCATTTTTTGGTTTTTTCTTATTATATAAGATGGCGACTCCTAAAATCCTTAGGAATTTTTTCGAGACAGTTTGCTACAGTAGCCATTACCGTTTTTTCTTTTAACTAAATTTTAGGTCTTTGTACTATTAAATTGAAGTAAATCTTTGCTTGTAACTACTGAGCTCCTTTTCTTTCCCTGTCTTGTATAACATTCTGTCCACCTTTTTACAGGGAAGACATTTAAACGTATTCAACATGACAAAAGGCCAAGGAATTTAGTGAGATCACCCATAAAATGTATCCCTATCATCAACATTGGTTCAGTTTATCACCGCGTATAACTATCACCACCCATAACCACCCATATGCAACCCATCACCACCTGTGCCATATCCATCACCACCCTTGACCACCCTCACCAAAACATTCACCACTAGACCACACCCGCTAAACCCATTACCATTGCTGCCACATCATTATCATGACACATCCACTTACTCAGCATCATTGATGGAGGACGACCTTGTACTTGGCACCAAGAAATGCACTCTTCTTTTGTTTGATGGTATTAATTATCAGTAATGGCGAGGTACGCAGGGTAGGCATACCAGATTAAATAAGATGGATTGCCTTGATGAAGGAAGTGGAAAGAGGCATGTCTGTCACCGTTATTATCGATTACTGAATGTGAAATTAAGGACATGTATACGCGGGAAGCAGAAAATTTGAACAACCCGTACAAGGAAGAAAACCGCTGAAAGAAAACAACTAAATCGGCAACACCGAATAATGTGAAGACAGGACGAACAAATCGATAGCAACGGTTGATAGATGGTTTATGGAATGAATGGTTGTCAACACTATTGAGAAGACTTTGGACGAAAACAGCCAATCGTGGAGCCTAAGCAGTTGTCTTTGAAAACACTGATCGTGGAGCTTGGGCGGTTATCTTTATAGTGGCCAATAGTGGAGCCTGAGCAGTTATTTGTGATAAAGATAAAGATGGACAGTTACCGAGGAGACGGTTACGAATGGTGCAAGTATAAAAGGAAGACATAGCGACTAGAAAAGGGATCGTTAATCCACAAACAAAATTAGATACTAGGAAGATAGTCTGCTATGTTTTAGTTTTTTCTTTTAGATAGCTTCTTAGATGATCTGCCCTGTATCGATAGGAAGTAGTGTACATTGCCGTAATGGTGTTCGTTGTGTGATAAAGATTGTCTTCATCATTTCAGTGGGCGCATCAGTTGTAGATTTGTTTAGTATTCTATCATCAGTTAGTTTTTATTTTTAGCGAAGTCCTCGCGCCCGAGAGGCAAAAAGATTCCACGTTGTTTATCGATTATGTCATAGGCGCACGATTAATAGTGAGTTTGCCCAGCAGCACAAACAGGCAGGCATTACGATCGTACAAGATAGGCTAACCTTCTCACTCTGTCTCACTATAAAACAAAAGGAAAACAAACAACTTCAATTGGTTCTGGCTCTGCAATGAAAGTAAGCAACTGGACTTAATTGGATCTCCAACTTGTAGGAAAGAATATAACATATACGGAGAAGAAAGCAAGGAAAGAAAAAAAAAGCAACTCTAACTGGAATGAAATGAAACTTTCGATCAATAGATGACTGCAATCATATGACCTCCTAGAGATGCGCCTTATTAGCTAGTACCAACTAAAGAAAGTAAATCTAATATTGTTTGCAAGCGGACTGCAATCCTGAGGGAAAAAAAATGCATGAATTCTAATTGGCAATGAAACTTCATAAGCTTATGTAATTGGAATGGGAAGGCTGACTTTTTTCTTGATTAGATCAATGGGAGCTTGCTTTAAGAGAGAAACTGGCTGGGATGGAATCTAGAAATAGAAAGAAAGCAATGTGTGAATGGTCTTCTTTGATACCGGATCAATCGTACCGACCCTTTCCACCATCCTCTTGCCCTTACCCTCTCGCTAGCTAATTTTAAACGTCACAAATTACAAACCAACTGTTAGCGTATCTTGATATTGACTTTGATTAATTAATTAATTATGTTTCTTGAACTTGGCCTATCCATATAAAAAAAATTCTCCAAGTTTTTAGGAGTTCGTAAGTGCAATATATGCTACTAAGTGACCAAGACATATACTTTCGCGATTCGTATGCTTTTATGCTTGATGTTAGTCACAAAATCCAACAATGCCTTGTGTAACGGACTGTGTACAGATGCATTTTATTAGCATCTCAATCTCTTCCAACTAAGACTTTCAAATGCAAAGTTTCCATTAAGGAGTTCCAATAATGAAAGATGAAGTGACAATACCATATTTCTTGTTTTGTTTGATGACAAGATACCGTGCTTCCCCCGTTGCATTGTGAGCCTTGTTGTCATGACCACAGATCATGAACCAGTGAGTCATAAACAAGATGGTGAAGACATGGAAGCTCCGATTCAACCAAAGAGGATTCGCATCAAGACCAGACGTTGTCGTTTGGAATCTTACTGGGGAAGTCAAGATGATGCCGTTTCAACATTTGTATAAAATTTCAGTTAACTGTTTTTGGTGACCTTTGTAGTTGGTTATTAGTTTTGACACTAAAGCCAAAACCAAATTGAATTTTCACTTTGAATTTCTGTTGGGGAAGAAGGAGATAATTGACATGTAACATGTGATAACATTTTAAACACACACTCTCTCTACCTCCTTAATAAAATTCTTCACTTCTCTCTTTATGTTCTTACCTTATCTTCTTTGATTTCATTTCTCTGATTAATTCATCAAGCATCATTTCTAGAAAATCAATCGTCATGGAAGCTGAGTTGAGAAGCAACTCTTTCGAAATGCTATATTTATCTGTAATGTTGATCATAAATATGTTATTTAAATTTTATTTTATAAATTTAACGAATGTAAGTTGAATCCATCTAAAGATAATTTATAAATTCACCGCAAACCGATAATAAGAAAAGAAAAAACAACGCCAAAAATTCATACTCCGACAAAACTAATTAGATATGCTCTGTCAAATAAAAGGCATCTAATGATCCAATCCGTCAACCAAATCCATTCATTGGATTACTGCGGCCGTACACAATTAATGAGTGCATATTAGGAGGCCCTCCATTTCTCGTCTTGTCACTGTTACTCATTATCTACCTCAAAACCTCCACTCCACTCCACTCCCCCCCACACACACCCACACCCACACACACACACTTTCTTTGAGGAGAAGCTCCGACAAAGACCCAGTTCGGCGGAGATCCTCATGGTAAAATCCTAAACAAACCCCAATATGACCCCCCACTTGGCCATCTACATGGCAATGTATGTGCCTTGTAATTTAAAACTCTTGCTGTTTGTCTTCAAGTTTTACACGCTTTTCTGCTTTCTTGCTTTTTAAATCTTGCGTTAGCTTTGTTGGGGTAAAATTTGTAAATGTATAGTTCTGTAAAAGGTAATTTTGTGAAATGGGTTTTGTTTCTTGCCTTGGGGCTTTGGCTTCATTGTTTTCCTTTTCTTTTCTTTTTGTTTGATACTGGTAATTATGTTGCAAGTGTAACACTGATTACCCATAAGATTTACAAATTCTGGTGTTCTGTAAAAGGTGAAATGGGTCTAGTCTCACTAGTTAGGGTTTCGTCATCATGTTTTTCATTTTTGTTTTTTTTCCCTAACCTTACCTTAAGTGCTTCCCATGATTTATAATTTACCAAATTTTATCAGTTAATTTTGTGTTTCACACTATTGCCAACAGTTTGGTTTGGTTTTTTGCTGCTTGTCACCTTCTTTTTATTGAAAGGGCTGGCAAAATATGCATTTTGTTTGCAGAAATGCAGAAGACGAAAAATCACAATGCAGATAAAGTTAGATTTGCTAATTTAGATGTCTAGTATTATTTGTTTCTCATACCCCCATTTGTCGTTAAAATATTACTAACATTTTCCATTAACTAATCTTTGTTGCAAATTTTTGTGGGTACGGTTCGACAGGGAGTTCGGTTCTCCTGTAAACTTGACTTGTTTAATTCGCTCTTTCATTAATATCTAACCAAAAAACTAGTGAAGTGTAGAAAGTGTAGAAATTTAAGCGATTTACTTTATTTTCTTGTTAGTAAAACTTCCTTGAGATTCGTGGGCCAACATCAAGCTTGTATAGTTGATTATTTTTTTTCCCAAGGTAAAAAGGAAAATTGAGGTACCACTAAACTCCTCCTCGGTCTGTGCTTTTGTTCTTCTCATTAAATTCTTTTAACCCTCCTCCATTCCCATCTTCATTTCGATAGCTAGAAGTTTTTCAGGTTTAAGTATAGCAGGCTTATACTGTTCATCTTCTTGTGAAGTCATCATTGGCCTTTTTTCCCTTCAATCCATCAGACATCTTATCAACCATTTCACTTTCTTAAATACGGGCCAAGTTCAAGAAACTTTTTGCTTTTTCTGTATTGTGGGTTTTTAGCTTTAATGTGATTGAAGTTTTTGTCTCCATTTAGACTGTTCCCTTCATTATTACGTTTTCTTTCACAATCCTGTCTGACATTCTTCTTTCTAGAAATGTTAAACTCAAACGACATAGCACCCTGGTTAATGGTATTTGCATATAATTGTGGTTATGCAATTAGTTTAGTTACTTAAACACTGCTAAGTCGAAAGCAGAGATGTTACCAACCTAGCCCTTGTTTTCTTATATTCTTTGCCTTTTCTTCTATTGTATCTGTTAATTTCTGTTTGCATTTCACTGGTCATTTCTGCTTTCCTGGATTACAATGTTGGTGGTGCAATTGATAAATCTGAAGAAAAATCGTTTTTGTGGTTTCTTCATAGTTTGTCTATCTTGAGATGGATTAGCTTGTGATGCTTTTATTTTTCTTTCCGCTATATCTTCCTTTAGTCCCTTCTAATTCAAGGGTAGTTGACATAGTTGCGTTCTATTTGGTTGGATATGTTTCCTTGTGATAATGTCTCTGTAGTGGTGTAATTATTGATGTAGTAGAAAATGGTGACTGGTTGACTTTCTTCCGAATGTGATGCTGTCATCATTCTTATCTTGCATCTTAGGTGTTTCTCATTTCATTACCTTGAGTGCTGATCATGGCTTCATTTACTTTGTGCTTGAAAATTAACCAGATATATTTGAATTAGTGCAGTTATAGGTGGGGTTTACCAACCACTAAAGTAGAGTTGCTTCAGTAACTTTCAAGGACCAATCTACAGTGCTCTGTATGATTCTTCAAATGCTCTGAACTGTGATTGTAGCGAACCTCTGTTGTCTGGTGTGAACTGTCACTAAGAAAGTATTTTACTTTTACTTCCCTGTGATTATGCCACCTTTGCATATTTTTTCCTATTTTTTTCCTTCTGCGACTCAAGCTCCTTCCTGGAGTATGCACTTTCCTTGTTAGTATGTTGTTCCCTACTTCTCTTGAGGAATTGACTTCGTATTTCTTACCATCATCCTCTGAGGTCATTGGATTAGAGAGTCTTATACTACCTCCTCCTGAAATCTATTTGTGTGCCTACGTGAAGATGGATACATGTACGCTGGATGGTGGATTTTGACAAAGAAATATTTACCTCTATTCAGCAAATGAGCATTATATTTTTTGGTGATAAGTAACAGAGGAGCAATACGCAATGAAGATGAAACTCGTCAAGAGTTTTATTATGTCTTCTTTTACTCTTTGCAGGCTAAATTATGTGAAACATGTGGCGATACTGGGGTTATGGAATGTATTAAGACTTGCTATCGTTGCCGTATTCGTGCGCATCTGTAAGTCTCTTTTTCTTGTGCGTGCTTGCCCTATATTCCTGCAATGTCAAGTTGAATGTGCATATATTATCTAGCTTTGTTGCTAGCCCATCTTGGTTACGTGCATTTAATTGCTTTTGGGTCCCACTTTTTGACACATGTCAGCAAATATATTCATCAGTCAAACTTCAACGCTACTAATCCAGTCAACTCATTACTGTACCCTCTTTGTCACTTGCCACCAAATTTATCAAAAATATTTCTTAAGGCACAAAAGGGCATAGGGGTCGTCCGCTTGCCTTCCCTTCTTTGGGGGTCGGTAGCGTGACTTCTCTTTAGGGGTCGACTGCTGGTCTGCCTCTTCGAGGGATCAACCACAAAACTTCCTATTATGGGGTGGTGGGGTGTGGGGGGGGGGGGGGGAGAGAAGGGGGAGGGTGGGTTAGCTGCGAGCCTTCCTTGTAAGGGTCCTTCGAGGCCAACGAACGTGGGAGGCTCCCCCTCTTTTCTTGCCCTGACCTCCTTTGCCACATTTGTGCCCTTCTTGCCATCCCCGACCCAAAGGTGTCTCAACACCTCTTCTTGGGTGCTTGGGCACCCCCTTGGCACATACATGACCCAGTGAGCTTTGATTTGATTTGAGTACTATTTTTGCTTCATTTATTTAGGGTTTTGATTTATAACCCTAGGTATGAAATTTGATCGTCAATAAGGGCATTCTTTGACGCTAAATTTGTTACCTTAAGGTGAGGGATTTATCTATACTCTTAAATTTCTAAAATTTGCCTTTGAACATGTTGATGAAAAAAGTTTCATTTGTTGATTAACTTTTTCGTACAATCGAAATTGTTAAAGTGAGATGCCTTGTTTTTTTATGGGTTAATTTTGTCAATATTTCTTTCATTACTCCACCCTTTTTTTATATTCTCACACTTTCTGAAGACCTTATAATGTCCGCTTCAAGTCCTTACTTCTAAGTTTCATTAAGATCTTGTTCTTTCTTTCATATTGAAAAAGGACTACAATGTAATTCCCCATAGAAATCCTAAACTTTGTTGTTTCTGGAAGTCAAACGATTCGAACGATTATTTTGGGATTTCTAATGCGATCGTTTAGTTATCACCTGCTAATCAATATCATTCAGGTACAATAAATAACATAAACAAATAATATTGAACATGAGTAGTACATTATAGTAAGAGTTAATTACGCCATTGGCCATTGAACTTATAGGCAAATTTCATTTTGACCACTGGACATCAAATTGTGTCAAAGTGACCACTGATCTTTTAAATTTGTCCAAATAAGGTTATTCCGTTGAATTGAGCCTACCGGCGTCCCGTTAATTCCCTTTAGTGAGGGGTAAATACGTCAATTTGCCTGAACATCAATTTACTTCTTTTTTTTCTTCTTTTCTTTTCTTTTCTATTCTATTCTTCTTTTTCTTTTTCTTTATTCTTCATTTTCTTCTCCAATTTTTCTTCCTCCATTGCTCACTTACCCACCACCACGTTCTTCCTCCATTGCTCACTTACGCCATTGACCAATGATCTCCCTTTTCAAGTGTGAAATCTTGCTTGCAAAGAGGGGTGAGAGAGATGTCGTCGGAGATTGAAAGGTTGAGCAGATCGATGGAGATTCCTCCGCCGCGACGGCGCCTGGCAGAGAGGTGGCGGAGGCGGTGGTTGGTGAGAGCTTGAAGAACGACGTGAGAGCTTATCTCCCTTTCCAAGCCTGTGGATGAAGTTGGGCTATACACAGGAACAGGCGACGATGAAAGAGGCGCTATGTGTACGGATCAAGCCGATCTATTAAACCTCCGGTATACTCTGTAACGCCGGCCTCGAAGACCTTTGATGTGCCTCGTACCCATCACCGACGCTCATCAGCTGGGCTAGCACCTGCTGTTCCGGCAACCCCTTTACGTCAATCTTGCCCAGAAGCTCCTCCAACTGCTTTTTCGTGATCTTTATCTTTACCTCCGTCGTTGTGAACGGAGGATCGCTTGATCCTTTGGAATCTCCCAGGAGTCCCTTTTCTTGGATCTTCATGGGTTTGTCATTGTACAGGTTTGCGCCGCCGCTTGGTTCGCCGGAAAAACGTGTCTCCGAGGTAAGAGAGCCCCAATCTTCGCCTCCGAGACCATCGGAATTTGTAGAGAGAGAAATTTATTGAGGGACGGATTTGCCCTTAAATTAAACAACTTAACGGACTTAGATTTGACGGAATCTAACAGAGTGACTTAATTGAGCACAATTGAAGAGTTCAGTGGTCACTTTGACACAAATTGATGTCCAGTGGTCAAAATAAAATTTGCCTAATAGTTCAACGGTTAATGGCGTAATTAACTCTTATAGTAAAGCCACCCCGGCATTGCTCAGATACACTTTATATATGCATATGTATACTAATTAGTCCATTTAGGTACTAGTTTTAACTCAAACGAAACAGATCATCCTTGTGCCGACAATACACACCATCCTTATAACTCGTCAGATTTACTAACTCACGTCAGTATTCAGAAGAAATAAACACAATTCAAAACGTTTTACAATGATCGAATTAATGTAACAACAAGAATTAATAAAGAATTCCAAATGGTCGCTTTAAGGTTCAAGTTAGGGTTTCGTGGGTATTTTAAAACATTTTTATGACAATAAAAAAATCGGAGTTTAATGAAATTTGATAACAACTCAGAATAAGATATGCGATGTCAATATGATGAAATGGGATTTCGGATAAAATCCCTTACCTGGATCCGAATCTAAGCTAGTCTTAACTGGACACTCCTTTGTTAACCTAAACAGAACATTTCAATTATCAAAATCCGGTATATTCTACGATATCATAAACCTTGTACTAACTCACTCTTACTCTGAGAACGACCCGCTCACCGAGTATGTAAAATTATCAAAATACCCCTTGTATGGAAAATTACTAAAACGTCCCTGAACTTGTGCCAAATTACCAAAATACCCCTAATGCCTAACACACCGCTACACCCCCCAAAACAACTCAAAACATACTTTCAAATTTTACAGTGATCTGATCTTATTCAGACGCTCAAGCGTCTCAATAAGATTAGATCATTGTAAAATTTCAGGCTAAAAATAATTTTGTTTACTATGTCAATTAATTTAAAAACCTTTTTTTTTTCTAAATAAAATCATTCCAGGCCCTTCGCAAGCCTAGAAAAATCCCAGAAACTTCTATGTCGAAGGTTTCGCAAAAATAAGGAGAGTTTCTGTTTTGCACTTTGCCCAAATATGCTAAAAAATGGCTTTAAAAGTTTTGGGCAATGGACTGATATGTAATTCTAGAAATAACATTTTTCAGCAAGTTCTACTTTTGCACATTGACCATTTTGAGGCAGAATTATGATGAATATAAGAAAACTCATAACTACAAAGTTAAAGCAGACTTGTTGAGGTTTTCAGAAATATAAAAATAAGACAAATCCAATGAGTAATGAATTTTTTATAGCAAATTGAAGTGGCTGATGAAAATAGGACATCTTTGTGCAGACCAGTTTTATAAATACTACGAATTTTAGAAAACTCAAAACTACAAACTTAAATAAGACTTTCTGAGGTTTCTAGAAATATAAATTTTACAAAAGACCAAGGAGTACTGAATTTTCTATGACAAGTCGAAGTGGCTGCCAGAAATCGAAAATTCTGGACTTTTACAGTGAATTGACTTTAAGGTCATTTTTTATACGAGAACGTAAGATTATGAGAAGACTTAAAACCTATGTTACAAGGACTAGGTACGAGTGTCCGGATCGGATACGTATCCAAGTGTCAGACTCGTCTAATTTTAAAAATGCAATACATGGGGACACGGCAAAATGTTCACATTTGTTATTGCTTTTCAGTTATTTCGATGGTAAAAAGGTGTTTTGTGTGATGCACTTGGTTTTAATTGACAACTTGTCTCCTATTAAAGCAATAACTAATTAATCAAAAACTATATATAGTATTGATAATGTCATATTCTATGAGATGTGTTGGATACATATCCCATACCCATGTCCAAATGTCGAGTGTCCGACACGGGTACTTCACGCAAACCAAAGAGTCCATGTAACATAGCTTAAAACTAAAAAATTGAAGTGGACACAACAAGGTTTTTAGAAAGTATTAAAACACCTCAACCGGGTTAGTAATGAAAGAGATATTAACAAAACTCTAACCCACTCTTATGCTAATCTACAACAGCCTTCTTCTCAAACACATCCACATCACACCCTCTGCGACACACACAATACACACAAACCCTAGCACTCAAACATTAATAACCCTCTAAAACACACCGAAACTACACTTTATAACACCCAAAAAAATAGGTAAAATTAGAGAGAAGAGACTAGGGATTTACCTTGAAAATTCTTGCCCTAGAAGCTTCTTCTTTCTCTCTCTTTCACTCTCTGGCTTTCATGTACAAGGAGGCTTACTGAATTTTCTTTGACGGCTAGAGACTATACCAGGGTATTTATACTAACCCTAAAAGGAATTAAATTTGCTTAAAAACCCCTTGCACTTTAGTCAATTCTTCCTAATTTCACCCACAACCTTTAACATTACAAAAAGACCCCAATTTAATTAGATTAAGATAAAAATAAAATTTTCCGGGCGTTACAGGAATCGTCTATAATTATTCAGTCTGGGTTTGATGAAGATCCTATTGTCTATTGGTCAAAATTTCTTTTGAATAATGGTGACGGTGCAGAAATTTGAGCTTTTGGACTGCATTTCATCTTGTTTTGACTTTTATTAAATGTCTCTTGTTAATAGCTGCTCGTATTGTCTATTAGTACATTTATCCCTCCATATATGGCTAAATTCCTTAGTAGACAATACGTCTATGAAGCACGGGTACGGGTGCGGGTGCGGATACGACACGGGTGCGGATACGCGGATACGGCATTTTTGAAAATTTTAGGATACGGGTGCGGCGGGGATACGGCAAATATTATATATATTTTTATATATATAATATATGATATATAAATATTTTTACTATGTACAACTAGCATTTAAATTCTAAATCAAATACAATACCATTCAACAGTAGTTCAATACCATCAAAATCAAATATATAATAACCACCACCAAATACATCATATTCATAACAAAAGTAGCAACATAGCATCAAAATTCAAACTATCAAACAAACAAAGTACTCCATCAAGTATCTAAGGGTTCCATGAACACAACATTTTCATCTTCGTCTATCTCTCCATCACCATCATCCGTAAAAAGTATGGCCTCCAACTCCGGCTCATCAAGTGAAAGCTCCGCAACCGCAAGTACACCAACATCATCCACAGTACCAAATTGATCTCCTCCAACGTCCCACATTTTTGTAGCTCCTTGTGCATATTGTGGAGATCTTCTTGAGAGAAGACGGAGATTGCTATGAATGAAAACCAAGTCCTCCGCACGTTGTGGTGTCAACTTGTTCCTTCTCAACGAATGCACCAAGGAGTAAGTACTCCAATTCCTCTCAACACAAGACGACGAAGCGGGTTGTTGAAGTAGTTTCAAAGCTAGAGTTTGGAGCATAGGTGCATGGGGACCGTGGCACGACCACCAATTATGAGGACTCATAATAGCCCGGTCATTGATGGAATCGATATCACTGAAGTGTTCGCTCTTAGAAGAAAATTGAGCAAACTCAGTATTGACCTTTGAACGATCCGTCGGATTTGGAAAATACCTCCTCACGCATTTTTGCCTTTCAATATAAATCTCGGCATCCTTGTGAGGAGGAACACGAGTGGGATCCTCACTAAGCCATTCATCACTATAGTACCTTCATAAACACGTTAAACAAATAAATTAAAAAAAATTCAGATTCACGCTTTACTACTAAAAAATTCAGATTTAAACTTTGCTTATAATAGCGTGAAAATTACCTCGGATTCAAAGAATGTGCCATACAATGAAGTGGCGTGTTGTTCTTGTTCCAACGATTGACAAGAATGGTATGAACCACGTCATAGAAGGTAGAACACTCATCCTTCCTCTTCCCTTCCTCTCTATATATTGCACATTTCACCTTCTCAATCATAGTATCCCACAAATCATAAACCAAGTGAAGACAAGGCGTATCCGTATCACATTGTCGAAGCATGTCATAGATAGGAGAAGTAAAAGCAATTATGTAGTTGATCTTATCCCACCAAACCTCATCAAGAACCATATCCCTCACAAATCTTGCCTTTCCAACATCATCCTCCCGATACGATGACCAATCCTCGCTAATCACCATAGTTTGGAGACTTTGCTTCAAGAGCTTGAATCTCCTAAGCATCACAATAACAGTAGCGAACCTTGTATCGGCCACCGAAAGCAATTTCATAGTAGAATACTTGTTAAAGATGGCTAAACTCATGGAATGGTTCATGATGAAATTCTTGATTTGCATTACATCGCCATAAACTTCCGTGATCCAAGAGCATTCATCATAAGTTATTTGATTGTTATCCGCATTCTTTGCCGCACAAATGTTTTTCAAGGCAAGATTTAATGTATGCACCACACAAGGAGTCCAAAATATAGTAGGGAATTGTGCTTCTATCAATTGCCCGGCCGCCTTGCAATTAGGAGCATTGTCCGTAATTACTTGGACAACATTTTCGGGACCCATGTCATTGATCACCTCCTTGAACAAAGCGGCAATGAAAAATTTGTCCTTAACCTCCCCCGAACAATCCACAGCCTTAAGAAACATAGGCCCACCTTCCGTCACCGCCATGCAATTAATTATCGGCCTCCTTTGCGGGTCACTCCATCCATCACTCACAAAACTCACGCCCTTTTCCTTCCATGTGGTTCGAATAGGTTGTAACAAATTTTGAATATTTGCCTTCTCCTTTTGTAAAAGAGTTGTCCTTAACAAGTTGTAACCCGGAGGCAAATAACCCACAAGAGAGTTAGAGGCGGCAAATGCATACGAACTCACGTAGTATGGATTCCTAGCTAGGTGAAATGGCAAACCCCCGGAATAATACATCCTAGCAATCTCGGAGTGCAAGCGATCTCTTTTAGCAATATTAAAGCAATCCATGATTGGATTGCTTCCTTCTTGACTTCCACTAGCACTTCCACTGGCACTTCCACTTGTACCACCCTTTCGCTTCTTAAGGGGAATACCGCTTTGGAAAAATGTGCTTGTTCCACCTAAAGAGTTACTTGGTGGAAAAGGCGGAATCCTTGGAGCACTTTGCTTTATTTTCTCAAGCACGTTATCCTCTAATTTTCGCATGTGGTTGATCTCATTAGGTGTCACTTTTTTACATGGTTCAATTCCCGTTCCTTTAATCTTCAACAAATGAGACCTAACCCGAGTGTACGAGCTATTAGACGCCTTGCCACATAGATTGCACTGCCATCTCACATTTCCACCTCCTTTACCATCCTTTTCGAGCCTAGTCACATACTTCCACAATGGTTTTGTCTCATCATCACCAAGACCATGCGTAGGGGTAGCAATACTATCTGAAGTTGTTGACATATTTGGCTTTAATTTAAGCCTTCAAACCTTAATCATAAAATAAAAAAACAGTCACAATAGTCCAAGTAAAAAAATACAGTGTCACAGCAAAATCAAAAAAAAAAATTGATTTGAGAATTGAGACTAGAATTACACAAAAACATTCCACGTTCCACATTGTTCAAGTCTTAGTAGAAAGTAGAAATCAAGAACAAAAAAATATTGAAGACAGTGTGAACAAAATATTGAAGACAGTGGAGACATTAGACATACCTTCGAAGCAAAGCTGCCGGAGGTGAGTAGGGTGGTCGCGAGTGGTCGCCGAAGGTCCCCGATGGTCGCCGGAGGTCGAGGGAGGTTTTTGGTGGTCGCGGCAGTTCGGCGGTGTCGTGGGTGCTCGCGGCTGTTCGGCGGTGTCGTGGGTGCTCGCGGCTGTTCGGCGGTGTCGTGGGTGGTCGCGGCTGTTCGGTGGTGTCGTGGCTGGTCGCCGAAGGTCCCCGATGGTTGCCGGAGGTCGAGGGAGGTTTTCGGTGGTCGCGGCTGTTCGGCGGTGTCGTGGGTGCTCGCGGCTGTTCGGTGGGTGTCGTGGGAGATCGCCAGTGTCGAGGGAGGTCACCGGTGTCGAGGGAGGTCGCCGGTGTGTCGAGGGATGTCGCGGCTGCGATCTCTCTTTCTCTATCAGACGAGAGATCCGTGTGCCCTAATTTGGTAAGTATTGTTCATTTTATGTTTTCACCCCCAAATAAATTAAGTTTTGTGTATTAACCCCCGAAATTATCTTCTAGATATTATGTTTTCAACCCCGAAGTGTCGGATCCGCACCCGAACCGTATCCGAGCCGCACCCGAGCCGCACCCGAATTTCTGAAAATGAAAAAATAAATAGAAATTAACGGGTGCGCACCCGACACGCACCCGAGCCGCACCCGAGGCGCACCCGTGTCTGATGCGCACCCGACCCCGATACTCCTACCCTTTTGAAGCACCCGTGCTTCATAGCAATACGTTCTCGCCCCTTCGGCTTTCTTTTTATTCGCCTTTCATGCTAATACTAGCATGAAGGGTGAGTTTTAGTAAAGGTGTGGATTGCTTTTTACATTTGCAATTGAGAATAAATACCTTATAGATTTCTGCAGATGAACTATTAGTCTAGCTTATTAACTATTGAATTAGGACTATCTTGAAGTTAAGCGTTTGAGATTTTGAGGATTATGTGAAATGTTTTGCTACTCATCACTAAGTTTTGATTTAGTTGCAATATCTGCGTCATGTTGCCACTTGTTCTTGGCTCAAAAGTGCCGAGTCCATATGACACGTGGTAGTAGCCTAATAGTGTCGCACCTGGTGTTATAGTATTTGTAAGAGGTGATTCAGATTGTGAAGAATAACGCTGAACACATAAGAGACCCACAAATTGGATTCAAATCCGTAATCATGTCCACCATAGTTCGACATGAATATGGATTTGTGGTGCTTTAAGTTTCGCCCTCAAATTTGTTAGGAAGGAATATTAAGGATTTTATATAAAAGATGGATTATGTAGTTCGATACGACTCCAAATGGGTGGTGCTTTGAGTTTTGTACGCGGACTTGATAACAAGGAATTCTTAGGGTTTTAACATAAGATGTGATCTAAATCCAAAGAGAGCTGAATCGTGAAAGAGGGACTTTTGATCAAATAGGCTTTTCGAAGAGTAAGTTTAGGAAAATCCGTAATGCAGTGATACCAAATCATGAACAAGTACCAAAGCCACAGGGAATGAGATTTGAACAAGTATAATTAATCAATCGTCATGGCAAGAGAAGTATATCACATCTAATTGTGTCATATCCAATTCTGTATGATACATTGACAAAGGTCAAAGCTAGAGCTGTCACTTAGCCTAGTTAATTAGCAACAATATATAAAACACGCCAGCGTATATAAGATTGACTAATGGATCCTCCACAAGATTAAGTAATGGATCCTCCACAAGAAATGTTTTAGATGCTCTCCTATAAGATTGACTAATGTATCCTCCACAAGATTAATCTTCAAATCTATGGATGTGGAATTGATCGGAGGTGGTTGGATGATTAGAGTTTATCATGGTGGATTAGTGTCTTTTAGTCACAGACAATTTTGACATTGTGTCAAGGTGGTTTTTGATGAACTTCTCCCTTCGAATGAGGTCTAGGACCTTAGATCATACCCTTGAAGTGCTTAAGGGTTAAAAAACGCAACTTTGGGTGTAAAAAGTCCTGAAAACTCTTTTAACCGCCAAACCAAAGGTTTTAGGACCTTTTGTGTGTTCAGGGAAGCAATACCAGCGGCATACTGGTCATTACCGGCTGGCACTCACGAGGCTTCCGCGAGTGCCTCTGCAGCGCTTTATGGATGATTGAACTCTGAAGACTTGGTTCTCTCTCATTTGAAGTTCGTTTGGCCTAGTTTATCTCATGGGAAAGCGGCTATGGGACTCTACTTTTTCACGTGGTTTTGAATCACCGAGGAATATTAACTATAGCTCGAGATATTCTGGAGGTACTATGGATGAGTCAGATTCACTGCAAGTTCGTTAATCCTGATAATCTGAATCCATACTTCAGTGATTAGGCTCATGAAATGTTGATGGAAAGCTGACTTAAAGCCCTTCATAACAGATGTAAAGCACATAAAATAGTCTTTCACGGTGAGTAACAAAGGTAAACTGTGGTGCGGGTGAACTCGAAACTGACGACTATCAAGTATAGAAATCTGAGACATGATCTCGAACCCGTGGCAACATACTAGAACACGATATAAGCAATGCCAAAATATAACAATGGTGATGAAGTGATTATACATGCAAAACAATCCCAAGATGAGGTGTCAACAACCTCAAATTGTACAAAGCTGCAAAATTTCCTATTACTTTCTATTGTATCAAACACAGCTAGTACATCAGACATTAATTTATATGTGACGCTACAGCAGATAATAAGCTATTAAATAGTGGAATAGAGGGATTTGTCTGTATCAACTAAGCTAGCTGAAATGAAAACCCAATACTGCAAAAAATTAGCAGAATCAACCGAAATAGGCATTTGCAATGAATCTCTTTTGAATCATGGCCTTTGGACCTCTAAGATTCTGCCTTCAAATGGAAACAACTTCTCCTGATTTGAATTTCTTGTGCCTACACATATTACACTGTTAGACTGCATCAGCCTATCAAAGAGAAAACTGAAAACTAAAAATGCACTTTGTTTCAAGTTAACTCATATTAGGTTTTGGATTGTCCAAGATGGTTCTTTCTTATATGCCTGGCCTCCCACTTTTAAGTCTCCCCCAACACACTGAATCAAACGAACACCTTGATTTGTTTGACCTCTTAATTTTTCAACTCTCTTTTAAGGACCTTAACCATATTCATCTCTATGTCTTGTGAATAAAATGCATGCCCACTCTGTATGTGGTGAGTTTGATGCATAAAGGTTATGTGATTGTGTATTTTCTACAAGATCCTCATGCATTGAGATGTTTAATACTCTCATCATTGCTAATTTGTATCCTGCCCTTATTCTTTAGAAAGTTCTATCAAGTTCAATTGCAAAAAGATTTAACTGAAATTTGCTATTCTTCCTCTCATTTTCAGTTATTGCACACGAACGGATGACAAGGATTTGCTTTGTGAAGAATGTGAAAAAAGTTACCTTCGAAAAGATTTATTGCGGGTTTGCTTCTCGGAAAAAAAGGGTGAAAAGGGGAAAGTGAAATACATTACTGCTCAAGAAGCCATCAAGCTGTCTTCAGGATCCAAGAAATCTGAGTCTTCTTTTAGGACTAATTTGCACTCAAGCCCACGGTCAACAGAAACACTAGCTTCTCCATATACTAGAACTCCCATTAAGCCCAAAGCTATTGCTCCAAACTTTTCCACGGAAAAAGTTAAAGCTAATCCTACAAAAAGGCCTCCAAGTTATTTGGATCTTTCCAACTTTGGCAATAAGCAGACCACATTGAAGTTTAGGCAACTAAAAGGTGATAAATCTCTTCTTATTGTTGCATATAATGTCAACACATTACTCTGATAGAGAAACAAGATGAATGTGCTAGCATTCGTCCGGTTTGATTATCAAATAAAACTTGCTTTGATTTTCTGATTCTTTTTTCAAGTTAATCTAAAGTATTGGGTAACGTCTACCGCATATAATTCCTTGAGAATTACTTTCGATATCAGTTCAAAGTTTTGTGCATATTTGACTTTGCCATCAGTTTTTAGAAACTTACAGGATAACTTTCGTGTTCTGAAGGTCACAATCTTGTAATATATGCCGACATAAGTTGTTGGACAGGATTTCTTGCCAACAGCATGACAGAGATGCTTCTCTTCCAGCTCCCAGCCCCAACTATAAACAAGGGATTAGATATTTGAACGGGAACCTTATATATACTTAAGATTTAATTAATCAGGAAAATTAGTTCTTTACTCTATTCACGCCCATATGGAACACAGAATGGATGTAATAAAACATTATCTGACCTGACATATACTTTGACAAATGATGTAGAACATATCAAGAAAGTCTTTTTAGTTCAACTCAATTTCTACATGTGGACTCTTTACATCAACCTGAACATGCCTGTATCAGTATATTCACATTCTGTATGCATACCATGTGAATAGCTGTGTCCCCAGTGCCTGATTGAGGAATTCCAGTAGAAACTACTGACAGTCCATGCCTGTCTCAACACTTGCACTAGAGTTTGTCTGTAGAAAAACCAGCACGAAAGATTCTGAGAGTCTCTAAGGTCTAATTTCAGACAGTCAAGAGGTTCAGACTAAGCTTAGAGTTGATGCAATACGGGCTTGATAAGTTGATGCAACAGAAGGTACCTGCTGCTATTACGGCCATTTAAAATGTAAACAGCGTTTGGTTTTGGGCTAAAACTTTGTTGAAGGAAGCTATAAGCTTGACAAAGTACCACATCTTCAAAGATGAAATAGTTTGCAGATTGGATCTCGAATGTTAAAATGCCAAAATGGAAAGAAGGAAAGATGAAGAAGGTGCTGCCTCACTCCCTCATTCACTATCTCGCACCACATACGGAGAACTTGGAAAAAAGATCCTTCTTAACAACTCCATATAAGCTTAACATTAACTATACACAGGAAGAGTAAAGCATTGAGATTGAGTGCGATTAATCCTTTTGTAGTGAAGGGTTCCAAGAGTAAAGGTTTGAAGTGCTTCTTTGTACCTACTAAATCCCTTGAATCTGCTGCGATTTGCATGTGCAAGCCCCATTTCAAATTCCATTCATGGCAGCCCACTACTGCCCAAATCATTGAATTGGGAAGCACCCCATGAACTTAAGAACATTTAAACCTAGGAGATTGCCTTAGACATTAAAAGTTTTGACAAGCTGTAAGTTGCAATTTTGCTTATGAGCAATATGGACTTTTGATTCAGACTTTTTCCTATTGCATCGTTTCTCTCGGAAGAAATGCCAATGTTAGTTTCAAAGTTTCCGTTACAGGAAATGTTATTTGAGATATTATGGATGGTAAAGCTATATCGGGTTTTATAGTTAGTCCATTAACGTTAGGAGTAGATCTTTGAGCATGTACCTATGTTTTATGTTGTCTATACTTGTGCTGTCATTTCGTAATCATCTTTTGGGTTGTATAAGTTATTTTCTGCAAAAACATTTCAGGAAGCAGTGCTGTTCTATCTCCTGTGAAGGATAATGCTCTGACGGGACAGCCTCTGAAGGCCCGTAAGGCTGTTGAGGAGATTGAAACTACAAATGCAATGCTGGAGAAGATGAGAGGTAAAGCATCATATGCATGGTCACTTTCAAGCAAGGGCATCTATCTGTTCCCTTTATTAGTCCCCATTTAGTCTTCTATTCACATATGATGGATCTGGAGTGTGGAATGCAGAAAAGGAAAGGTCGAAGACGAAGGAATTAGGAGTGAGCTGCCTACTAGTCCCACTCCCTTCTTCAGTATCATATATCACAGACAGGGAAACTAATAGAATTCTTATTCGTATTCCTTAATTACTTATATATATGTGCTATACATATGTAAGGACTATAGCTCTGAGATCAAGAGGACTTGGTGGCAAGTAATTGTTGGTAGCCAAGAGTGCATGACTATAGCGTTGAAGTTTTCTTTTTGGACCATCATACCTGCTGCGAGTTGCATGTAGAAATCCCCTTTTTTGTAATTGTCGCACAAAGCGCTTTTTGAAGTTCGTTCATTGGCCTCTAAAACAGTCCCAATTGTGAATTTTTGAAGGACAAAAAAACACTTAAATTTGTGGATGTCAAAATAAAAAAGCCTCAGAGAAGTTATAGTGTTGCGAGTGAAATATATTGGTTTTTTAATCCTGCGTTTCCTGTCTCTACGTTGCATCAGTTGTTTTTTGGGAAGATAATGTGAATTTAATTTCTAATGAATAAGTTTCTGAGGGGAGTATTTGTAGTTTGGAATACAAATGGTGGTATAGGTGCTGAGCGGGATGTTAGTCTGACAATGTACCCCCATGTTCAGCATTTGTCTAGGCTTGCTTGTTGCTGTCATTTGGTATCCATCTTATGGGTTCAATAATG
Source organism: Escallonia herrerae (assembly GCA_033070095.1). NCBI lineage: Eukaryota > Viridiplantae > Streptophyta > Magnoliopsida > Escalloniales > Escalloniaceae > Escallonia > Escallonia herrerae. Next base: position 41,151 of record JAVXUP010002865.1, read on the forward strand.
GTTGTTTCAGAAAGCAATGGTGTTCTAGATCCTGTGAAGGATCATGCCCTTGTGAGACAGCCTATGACCGCGCTTAAGGCTGCTGAGGAATTTGATTCCACGGATGCAAAGTCAGAGAAGGCGATGATCAAAGAGTCTGATGCACCTTCGTATTTGCTTTTGATAAACTGCCCACATCTAATTGTACCAGGCAAGGGCGTCTTTCTGTTCTCTTCATAGTCTGTCCTGTTTTATCCTTCATTGCACTTTTATATCATGTAGTAGTTATGATATTTAAATTTTTCCTGATGGTACAGGCACTTTTTTAATTGCTGTTAATTGACAATTCAATCCAGGTTGCCCATTCTTTTGTTGTATCTTTGCCTCAATTGTTTCTTGAAGTCGATGTTGTTGCTAGATGATAACTAAAATTTTGAGTCAAGAGTTGTAGTTCTCAATAACTTGGTGAAACTGAATGTTTCGTGCCTAGTAAGTCCATTGAGGTGTGGGTGGCTTTATTTCCATATGTACCCTATTTTCTGGTTTAATATGGAGTATATGTTATGGCAAGTGGTTATTCTCACGACACTTTTACAATAAATCTTGCTAAGGAAATTAAAAGTACCAATGCTGATTTAGAAGAAACAACGTGTAAGCTTCAGGTTTGGTTTTACTTCCAATGCACTGCCTACCTATCATCATTTCAGGCAAGGGTATTCCGGTGTTCGATCTGTCAGGTTCTTGTTGCCTGAAACTACTGCTAAAACATCTGGTGAATGGTTTAAGTTTTGGTCTTTGTTGTTCTAGATTTTTGTTAATATGTAAGATAAGTTCATGGTGGAAGAAGAAAGTGCTGCAGTTCTCTCTGATTAATAGAATTATCAGAATCATCACTGGGAACATTGAACTGTGTTAATAAAATGGGTTTTATCATTTTTGTAGGAGGTAATGCATGTACTGACATGGAGGTGCGGAAGTTGCTAAGTGATCCTGCTCGACATGCTTTTTGGAAGTAAGTAGCGTGTTCATGCTCTGCCTGGTAGTTATCTTTTTGCTAAACTATACATCCATTCCTATCCCTGAAGAATTCAAGGGCACTTCGTGTGTCGTGGTTAGACTTTCCTCGGTTCATCATGCATTTTGTAGTGTCTGTAGGCAAGTTTTCTCTCTTTGCTCCTTAATAAAGTGTATATCCGTATTGGGAAAAGTAAATAATATAGCTTTCATGAAAGAGTAGCGATTATAAGATATGCTGTTCTTTCGGTGATATACTGGACCAGATCCACCTAATGGTGGCCATGCAAACACTTGGTCTAGCATAGTGGATGGATCCAAGATGTACTCCTACAAGTAAAGTGTGAGCTATTACTCGAACTTTATGTGTAGCTATAACATGAAATATGTCCACTCGCCCAGAAGGTGATGTTTGTTGTGGCACATAAAGTGCTACAAGTAGAGTGTCCATCTCTTAAATTTCAGAAATCACCATGGAGTTATGCCTACTAACTTTCATGTTTGCTTTGTTTAGGGGGGGCTTTAAACTACGTAACAATAGTTTTAAACATGGGGGATTCAATGATGGTTTCCAGGCACATCCTCCGACAAGTGTTCGCCTTCGGATCTATGAGTTAGTGAAGAAAATGCCTGAAGTCCTTGAATTTGAGCTGCTCCCTCGTGATAAGATTTGGATGGACATATTCCAGGGTGACTGTCCTGATAAAGATGAGATTGGACTTTACTTTTTCCCGTCTAACAGTGAGAGGTTTGTTTCTGCACCCTCGCTGTTTTGGCGCCTTAGTAGTTATTTTGCATGATAAGTGATGTCTGTTTGCTTTCTTTAGGTCCAGTGATTATGTTGTTCTTCTGGAGTCCATATGGGTGCAAGATCTAGTGATGAAGAGCTATATAAATGGTGTCGAGTTGCTCGTATTTACATCTAGATGCTTGCATGTGGAATCTCAAAGTAAGAGTTCTAGTCTCTCTAGATTTCAGCTTTCCTTCTGCTCGTTTATTGGAGATGTGTGCTTGGCGTAACTTCCATATCTGGCTTCCTTTTTATTTTCAATTGGGTACATTACCTTGAACCCTGGGTTATGTAGTAAAATGTGTGGGCTCTGTTATGTGGGAGCGAATAGTGAAATCGATGCTTTCTTAGCACTACTGATTTGCGAGGGAAAGGTTCCCTCCTGATTAACGTCGGATCGTACAATCATAAATGATCGAACATGTAGAAGCAAACAGATGACTAGGGATATTTTTTTCTCTTTCCTTGTCCGTATGCAATCAACTATCACGCGAAAGCTGCAATAAAGTGCTCCTTTTAAGGTAAGTCATGTACTGTCTTCTTATGATATTTAATTTCTGTAGTTGGTGGTTTGTGCTTTGAAAACCAAGCCCAAGTGAAGGACTAAACTGTACTAGTTTTGTGCTAAACGAGAAGCTATCGGGTACAACTGTAGTAATTACTTATGTTCTCGGTGCCTAGATGACAATGACATTAGTTTTCTCTTCTGGGTGCCTTTTTTCCCAGAATGGAATGGCAACTACTTTTTCTGGGGATTATTTCGTCGTGTTAAGAAAGTTGCTCGATGCAAGGATAAGGACCAACTCCAGTTGGTAGTTTGTCCTCAAAATGGTGCACACGACACATGGGCTAATGGCAACAGGCAAGGGAGTGAGGCAATTGACATGGATATCGACATGGTTGGCGGCGAAAACGTTGGAAGAGTCGATATCGTGGCTCCTAAAGATTCGTTTCGAAGGGAAAACTCGGGTGCTACAGTTCCACAGCCTCGGTTATCGACTGTTAAAAGAGAAATGTGTATTGATGTTCCTCCTGGTTTCGAGGGCATTGGTCTGAAAATGTAGCTTTGTTGAGCCTTTACAGCAGTGTTGTACATGATGTAGCTCTGTGGTATACTTAGTGAAAGAAGAAATGCAAGCATTTACGCTAAACACATGTTCTTACTAGTTTCTTTCAATGAAATTCGGGTTTTCAGGAGGGGGAGGGATGTGATCTTTGTAGTTTGTACTCTCCTATTCTGCATCTACCCTCTATTCAAATGCGATTATGGTCCGGAATATTATACTTCAGAGACGGTTAATAGAAAAACTTGTCACTTTAAGGATAATAGCGACAATTACATAACATTTTGAGTTGAGCGGGGCAGAACAGTGTTATTCCTCTATAAAAATGAAGAGTAGAGTGAAACCAAGAAAAATGAAGTGTGGATACATTTGGAGTATCATTTGATATGGCTCATTTGGTTGGAATAAAATGATGATTAGTTAGTGCAGTCATTTCGTAACCAGTCTTTCCTTTTGTGGGATAATTGTCTTCTAAAGTTAAAAGAGTCAAAAAGTATATGTAATCAATCTATCTACCAATACTCATTCTTCTCCTGAAATCTTTATTGAATGAAAATTTGATTATAGTTGAGGACGAGACACCTAATTCTTTGATCCTTGAAATTTTGTGCATAATTTTCTGTTGTAGTCTCTAGATTCAATATTTAAAGTTGGGCTAATTACACATATGTTCCTGAGGTTAGGGGGTAATTACAGGCAAGGACACTGAGTTTACAACTGTAGCATATGTGACCAAACACGTTAAATAAAGTAACACTTGTATCCATTTGTTAGGGTTCCGTCCAAAAAGTATAATTTTCATTATTATATATTTTAAAAATGACAATACTGCCCTTGTACAGTATATCATGAATAATTTTATTAATTTTCAAATTAGGATATCAAACCCTAATTTTTAAAATTAGGTTTTTGAAACCCTAATTTGAAATTTAGGTTTTTCAAACCCTGAAATTAGGAAGATTTCAAACTCTAATTTGAAAATTAGGGTTTTGAAACCTTAAAATTAGGGTTTCAAAACCCTAATTTTCAAATTAGGATTTCTCTCTCCAAACTTCTTCTCCAATATGAAATTAGCGAAGTGGTGGCCACATCGCAAGAAAGCAACCAGTGGTGCCGACTCGCGATGAAAGGGGTGCCGTGGTCCTTAGCATGTCGCAGTGTAGGGCAGCCGTCGGCGTAGGATTTCGGCTTTGGAGATTGGGGTTTCGCAGGTACGCCGCAGGCGATGGTGAATTAATCCCACCGACTGAGTAGGATTTCAGGGGGTGCGGGGTGAGAGAAGGGCCATGACTGGGTGAGGGGAGTCCCCGCGGCGTTGGGGGAAGTGACAGTAGTGGCTGCTTCAGATCGGGAAGGAGAGAGAACGCCGAGATGTCTTGCCGGTTGCCTGTGACAGGGACCACCAACCTTTGCTCAGATGGTGTGGATGTGTTCGATGAAACAGCCATGGTGTTCGATGAACGCCGGGATGTCTTTGGCAGGCTCCCTCGTCGGTGGTGCTCGATTCTTTGATTATTAGTTGGTTGTTCCGGTGAGGTTGGTGATGTGGAGGAACACAAGGGTCTCTGGATAAGGCAGATCGGCGACAGTGGCCGGAATCTGGCTTGAGATGTTGGCTTGGGGTGAGGTTGGTGAAGGGAAAGGGGTGCAGCGCAGGGGTGGGTGATGGCGAAGGGGGATGCAGATGGGTAGGGGGTGGGGGGTAAAGTAAAGTCTTTTTTTTTTTTTTAATGAAGTAATGGCATTAGAAAAAAATAAGGTTTCAACTGAGGGGTAATACAGTCTTTTCATCAAAACCGTTAATATTTTTAGGGTTCCGTTTGGTCAACGGACATAAGTGTAATTTGTCCAAACTATTGTCCTTGCCTGTAATTACCCCCAAACCTGAGGAACATAGGTGTAATTAGCCCTTTAAAGTTTTGGCTATGGTTGACTTCAAAATTTCAGTTTTAGCTGACTTTGGCGACTCCTGATTTGGCTTTTTACTATTAATACCTTTATTTAAGCCTACAAATATCCTTTTTTTTTTGGTTTCACTTTAAGACATAAGTCAACTTGAAAGTCGAATTAGGCTTAAATAAATTTGTTAATGGTAAATAGCCAAATTAGGAGTCTTCAAAATTGGCTATAACAAAAAATTTGAAGTCAACTATAATGAAAATTGAAAACATTTTATAACCTATAACAAAAAATTAAGCTTAGGATTTCAGGTGTAAAAGAATTAGGAGTCTTTAAAGTCAACTATAACCGAGATTTTATTTATACGTTCATACCTAAATTATTACTAGAATTACATACTCTAAGCAAATATAGGTGTACTTAGAATGCACCAGAGGCCTTCCCTTGCAAATAGTGAATTCTTCGAATTGTGAGTTTTTTTAACAGTGTCATGGCATCCATCAGTTTATTGTTGTTCCCTAAGAAACTAAAAAATCCCTCACTGCGCCAATCTATAAAAAAATCCCCCCTCTCGTACGTTTCCTTTGTAGGTAAGCATGATCCCAGAAAGGTCTTTCACTATTTCTAGTGTCCTTCACTCTCATTGCCCAATCCTTCAATTTTTACTTACTTGATAGAAAATTTAAAAAACCCCTTAACATATGATCAACGCCTAAAGTCACTCTCCTTTACATGCATTGCCTTGTCAATCTATGGTTCATGAGTAAAAAAAAGCTTCACATACTATGTTATCATCGTTGACGTGGTATTATCACTCAATCGAATTTCATGATATCGTTCATGTGGCGATCCACGTAGAGTTACCATTAGCCGTTACCTCCAGGTCCACAACACCACCGGTCTGCCACCAATTTAATCACTGGCACCACCACCACCACAGCAATCACCACCGCCTCCAACTTGCATCAACCTCTGTCGACCTCCAGCAGCCACCAACCTTGATTAGCCACCATCCCAACCTCCGTCAGCCGGCACAAATCCCCCCAAACCCGCCAAGGCCAAGGCCAAGGCCATGACCACAACCACCACAAATCGGTGGCGGCGACTAATCAAGGTTTTTGTGGCTGATAGAGATGAGTGATGGAATCAACGGATTAATCTACGGATCGTCCCACCTACTTGTTGACGTAGATGCTGATGAGGATCCAGGATGGTGATGAGCACTACAAAGTGACGAACTTCTAGAATTTAGTTGGACGGTGATATCACGTCAGCGATGGTGATGTGATATAACTGTTGTAATGAAGTTCTTCTCCACAACTAGGAGCCTAATGTGAACATAAATAGAATGGGTATTAAGGGACTAAAAACGTACTAGATTCCACCCAGGAACCTCTGTGGGCTCAACCTCCACGCTTCACCATTCTCATGACCTCTGTTAATCAAACCTACTTTGTGATATTGTGTGCATGACAGCCAAATGATATTCTTTTATATATTCTTCCAATCGTGTTGTTAAATTTTTATGGCTTACTTATCTATATAACATTTTAGAATTTTGCCCTTGTCCATTGTGGCTATTTAAGCATAAAGTTTACATATTTAAAGTCTTGTATTTTTTTTTAATTTTTAGTGAAGACAGATCTTCAAAACCCTAAGTAGCTTCTTGTTCACGAGCAAGGCCATTTCATCAGTGGTGGATGAATGTCCTTTAGCACATCAAGAGAGTTGAATGTGGCTGTCCAACCACATTCTACAAGCCGCTAGCAACTCTAGGTTAAGTACCCAGAGGTAAATTTCTGCCCTTAATCGTAACTTTCAGCTCTTGGATTACCACTTTCATTCTTTGTTTTCTTACAGGTTGGATTAAATATGAAGAAAGTTTCGCTTTGACAAGTATGCAGACTAATGTCGCTCAAAATCCTTGTGTTTGATCTGAAACACCTAATATTCTTTTTTGAACATCGTGTGCATACCGGTGCATGTCTAAACATCCTTTAGATTTTTTTTTAAAAAAACTTTAATCTAAGGTCCTACGTGTTATGTTTTTTTCTTTCCCCCCTCATTGTTTGAAAACCAAAATAATAATGAATTAGCACAATAATTCGTAACCAATCTTTTCTTGGGTGGACTAATCTCTTCTGAACTTGAAAAAAAAAGTTACTGTCCTTGTTCAAAGCTATTCTTTGTATCATATTGATGCGACAGTAGAACCTGAAACAAAAGGGCAGCGGTGGAGATTTACAGGCTTCTATGGGCACCCATCTGTTAGTAAACGAAGAGATACCTGGATAATTCTCCGGTCACTTCACCAAAAATACCAATTACCATGGCTTTGTTGCGGGGATTTCAACGAATTTTAAGTGAACATGAAAAAGAGGGTACTTTAGCAAAGGCGAATTGGCAAATGCATGATTTTCAAAATACGCTGGAAGAGTGAAGGTTGATTGTCTTGGGATTCACGGGTTATAAGTATACTTGGTGCAATAATAGACCTCATCCGCACACTGTCAGAGAAAGACTAGATATGTTCTGTGCAAATGCAGAATGGCTTGACCTCTTTCCAAATGCCAAAGTAACACACTTGGAGTCCAATTCGGATCACAATCCAATCCTTCTTGGTCCTAATATTTATCAAAATGCTCAGACTAAGAGAGGGAGAAAATGTTTTCGCTTCGAATCAATGTGGGTCTGAAGGTCAGATTGTGCAAAAGTAATAGAAGAGGCTTGGAATGCAGGTACCCAGTACGAAGATCCATCTCAAAAAGTTATTAAACAAATCTCAAAATGCCGAGTAGGCTTAATTAAGTGGAACAGTAGGGTGATTGGAAATGTGCAACAAAAAATAAAGGAGCTCGAAGACAAGATCAGTACTGCTCAACGTGGGGTTATTACAGCAGAGACAAAAGCGTACGTGGATGATTTGAAAGGGGAGCTCGAATCAATACTGCAAATGGAAGATGACTTATGGAGACAAAGATCCTGAGTAGATTTGATGAGGGACTGTGATCGTAATACCAGATTTTTTCATGCGCAGGCCTCAGCAAGACGTCGTATCAACAAGGTGGAAAATTTGTGTAATGAATTTGGGAATTGGTGCGTCAATGACACAGAGAAAGAGGAAACGATGGTGAAATATTTTCAGTTTATATTTACAACAACTGACCCACCTGAAGAAGCGCTGCAGGAAGTGCTGAATACAGTACAAAGGATTATCTCACAAATGGATAATGCTCGTCTCACCCAACCCTTTGATTTAGCTGAGGTACACTTTGCCTTATTTTCTATGTATCCTCTGAAATCACCGGGACCAGATGGTATGCCCGTAATGTTTTTTTCAAAAATATTGGCATATTGTAGGGAGCGATGTTACTGATACTGTGCTCACTTTTTTGAATACCGACACTTTTTCCCAAAAACTAAATTACACCCACATAGTTCTCATCCCCAAATGTCACAATCCGGAGGAAATCTCCCAGTTTAGGCCCATTAGCCTTTGTAATGTGATTGTCAAAATTGCTTCTAAAGTTTTAGCCAATCGTCTTAAGATCTTCCTACCAAAATGCATCTCGGAAACTCAAAGTGCATTTATCCCAGGGCGTTTAATCCCTGATAATGTATTAGTGGCCTATGAAGTGAATCATTTTTTAAAATACAAATCTTAGGGTAAAGAAGGACAGTTGCACTTAAACTCGATATGAGTAAAGCCTACGATCGAGTAGAATGGCCTTTTATTAAGGCTATGATGGAAAAGATGGGGTTTTGTCCGAATTGGATTTTTATTGTCATGAAAATAGTCAAAACGGTGTCCTACTCGGTTATTTTAAACGGTAAATAGTTTGGCTATTTTCTTCCACAAAGTGGTCTACGACAAGGAGACCCTTTGTCTCATCTTTTTTTTTTATATGTGCAGAGGGTTTTACATCAATGATCAAAGAAGCGGAGTCCAAGGGGAGAATCCGAGGGGTGGCCGTAGGTAAAACAAGCCCTAGGATCTCTCACCTCCTTTTTGCAGATGACAGTCTCATTTTTTTCACAGCTATTAGAGAAGAGGCCAGCGCCATCAAGGAGATACTAAGGAGGTATGAGGCAGCTTTTGGATACAGAATTTAATGGGAATTCCAGTAGTCTCTACATATGCCAAATATCTGGGGCTACCTTCGGTGGTTGGACAATCCAAGAGAGAGGTTTTTAGCAATTTATGTGAAAAGGTATGGTCACGACTACAAGGTTGGTCATCGAAGTTCCTCTCTAAGGCTGGTAAAGAAATCTTGCTCAAATCTGTGATTCAAGCCATACCAACTTATGCCATGGGATGCTTTAAGCTACCGATGCAATTATGTGAAGAGTTAGAAGCATTGATGTCTAACTTTTGGTGGGGATATCATGACGGTAAAAAGAAGCTCCATTGGATGAGTTGGGATAAATTGTGCAAAGGAAGGATCAGGGGGAAATTGGGTTCAGGAAATTACAAGCTTTCAATCTAGCGTTACTCTCTAAACAGGTACGGCGGCTTGTAAATAATTAGAATACACTTCTCTTTCGTAAACTCAGTTCCAAATATTTCCAAGATGGAGACATTTTCAATGCAGATTTAGGGAACCGACCTTCCCACACTTGGAGGAGCGTCCTAGAGTCAAGGGACGTTATAGTAGTAGGGCTGAGGTGGAGAGTAGCCAATGGAGAAAAAAATCAAAATCTGGAATGATGGATAGCTACCAGAACTGTACACTTTCAAAGTTTAATCACCACAAAAATCCTCTCATCGACAGCCTATGTCTCAGCGCTTATTGATCACCAAAGCAAGAAATGGAATAAAGATCTCATCTATCGCATTTTCTAGCCGAATGAAGCCAAATTGATTCTGACCATACCATTTGGTCGATTACAAAGGGAAGACAGACTAGTTTGGCATTTTTTGAAACAAGGTACGTTCTCAGTAAGTAGTGTGTATCGACTTGTCATGGAGAGAGGATTAATTAAAAAAGGAGCATAATTTGGGGGAAGGTACCAGCAGCGAAGATAAAACAAAGTGGAAGTTCATTTGGATATTAAATGTACCCAGCAAGATAAAGATATTTGGATGGAGAGCTTGCTCGGATATCCTTCCAACAAGTAATAGACTTATACGCAAAAGGATGAAAGTAACCAATGTGTGTCCAGTATGTGGTTTAGATGGAGAAACCTTGTATCATGTCCTTCACAACTGCAGTTTTGCCCTACAAGTGTGGGCTCTTTGCTCGTCTAATCTGTACAAAAGAAGTCAAGTGTTGCGATAGTGTCTATTGGTGGTGGAAGGATGTAAGGGAAAGAGTGGACACAGAGGAGTTTGAAGTTTTGGTGACACTTTGCTGGCACCTTTGGAACAACGTAAACGAATGTTTATTTGTAAGAGCTCAACGTGATGCACTAGAATTATACTCATCCACCATCAATTTGCTGAAGCAATACAAAGATGCACAAATCAAGCCATTAAAACCTAGCAATATGATTCTTGTTTCTTGGCAGCCCCTCCGGTAAGTTGTTATAAAATTAACTTTGATGCAGCAGTTTTCGAAGGGGAACATGCAATTGGTATAAGGGTAGTGGTCCGAGGTACGGAAGGTGATTTCTATTCAGGTTTGTCAAAGAAAATGATAGGTTTATTAGAACCTGAATGTGCAGAGGCAATGGCAGCTTCCGAAGCTGTACTTTTTGGATTAGAAAGTGGTTTTCGGAATGTAATTATTTAAGGTGATGCAGTAAATGTGATTTCAGCACTTCGGCAAGAAGGAGAGAATTTATCAGCGATAGGCAATGTGATTGATGAAGCTAAAATGATGTGTAATAGCTTTCATAGATGTGAATTCAGCCTTATACGACGCACATGAAACAAAGTAGCCCATGGACTAGCAAAATACGTTAGAGTCCTTGAGGATTATTGCGTTTGGATGGAAGAGGCACCCAAATTTGTAATGTCTGCCATCCAAGACGAAGTACCCCAACATTAGTGGAATAAAATTGTTTCATTATCAAAAAAAAAAAAAATGGGTACGGTTGACATCAAAGACTTCTAAATACTTTGGTCCCTGGAATTTTGTGCTTAATTTTTTAGTCTCTAGATGTTTAAGTTTGGTTATATTTGAATTTAAAATTTGATACCATATAGTTGAATTTAAAACACAATAAGGATTAAATAAAGGTGTGAATGGTATATAGCCGAATTAGGAGTCTTCAGAGTCAATATTACTGATATTCTAAAGTCAATTACCAGAATGTTGTACATTTTAGAACTATAATAAAAAAATAAGCACAAAATACAAAGTTTTAGGGATCAAAGTATTAAGAGTCTTTGAAGTCAACTATAATCAAAATTATGTCTGAAGTATGCATACCTCGTTATAAGCAAAAACAGGTGCTGCGATGAAGAACCACAAGTTTTCCTCCAAAGTATGTAGCAAACTGTAATACCCCAAAATCTGCGACTGGGTTCATGGTAAAAATCTTAACTAATTACTCATTGGACCTTTTAGCGACCAATTGGTGAACATTGTACATTCTAATCCTTGGCGAAATTCTTTTAGAAACCAAAAGTTATGATTTAACAATAGCAGTTATTATAAGCAAACCCAATTTATGTCTTTAGTGACGATTACCGTGACCGAATTTTATCGGCAACTTTTAGCAACAATAGTGAAGCAGAGTTATAAATCCAAATTCAAATTGGGACTACTAAATAATTAAAAGATTTCAAAGAATCTGATCTATATTAAAAAATTTGTCAACTTTATAACTTTAGAAAAGAGGGAACAAAAGAGGGAAATTAGGAAGCAATTTAGGTTTACCTTAAGTGCAATTCGGTTACTACAAAAGAGAAGGAGAAACCTTCTCCCATTCTGTTACACATTAATCAGAGAGAGAGAGAGAGAGAGAGAGAGAGAGAGAGAGAGAGTCTATGGGTGTACTCATTAGAAAGGGAGACAAAGCGATTTGCTCACAAGGTTTCCGGTGAGATGATTCGATATCCAGTAAGCTTTTTCCAGTGTTATAATTTCAGTTTTTATATTTTTTTGGAACTATGTAAATGTTAGAAAGATGTGTGTGAGATTGGGTTTGTGTGCATGTGTGACTGCTCGTGTAAAGGAAAAATGAATGATGGTTCTGCCGATAGGCAGTAAACTCATGCAGTGAGGCGTGAGTGTGTATATGTGTGTGGGTGTGAGGGAGAAAAGGGTTATGGATGTGGGTAGCCATGTCTGTCGTGGGTATGTGCTCTAGCACAGCTATGGTTTTGGCGAGGGGCATTGCTAGAACAGCCACGGAGAGAGGAAGGAGTGGCCGTCGTAATTACATGAAGGATGGGCTAGTATGGAGCAACCATGAAGAGAGGAAGGAGGGGCTGAAATTAAGCAACCATGGAGAGAGGAAGAAGGGGCTGCCGTGAGGTGTTGTGGGACAGTGCCATGGCTGGAGTAAGGACAATCGTGTGCGTGAGTGTATGCATGTACTGGGTGTGTGTCTGAAGAACAAGAAAAAGGGTACTGTAAGGTAGTGTATTACTAAGACAATAATACCCTCAAACTCAATCAATTTAGTACTACTAGTCAGTCAAAGAAACTAAACAAGTGAATAAGATACTACTCTTAGGCAGCATCTGATAGGATTTTTTTCTTTTCCCAGTTTTTCTCTGATTTTTTAAACTCAGTTACTTCAATTGGAGAAAAAAAACCCTTTTGATAGATAGTTTTTTTCCCCTTCAGAAAAACCAGTTTTTAAAACGGAACTGTTTTTGAAAACTCCGTTTTGGAGTTTTGGGTTTCTAGTTTTAGTTTTTATTTTGAGATCCAACTTTCAAACTTTGTTCGAAGCAAAAAAATAAATAACATTTTAACAAAACCCCCTTCACACATAGAGCACCACCACGACTACCAGACCTGCCGCCATCACCATGACCCACTACCATTGCCATTTTCACCATCACAACACTCCACCATCGGGCACTGTCCTTGACAACCATAACCACTGCTAACGTCCCACCATTGCAACCAACACCACGACCTAGCATCGCCGACTGCACACACCCACGACCACCATCAACACCAATGAAGTCGCCTCACCACTCACATTCCTACCCCATCGCCGTCATCGCCCCGTCGTGGATCTGCCCATTGTAGTAGATCTGCTCCACTCAACAATCATTGTTGCATATCTGCGATGATCAACCGTCATCACTCAAATCAAACATTCCACCCATCGTCGTCACCTCCACTGTGCCTGCAAGATTAGCTAATCACACCCAATCACACCATCACTATTGCAGATATGTGATTAATAAGGGGGTGGTGGTGGTGGTGACTGACGGTGGACGTGGCTAGTTTTGGTTTTTATTTTTTTAAAAACCAAAACTAAAAACACAGCTTTGTTAAACAGACCCATATTAACTGTCATAGTTGAAACATTAAGTCTAAGTCAAAAATTCTAAATAACAATATTAACCCACGCATGGGTTCTCATGAACAAGACTAAAACTTAAATTCTCTTGCCCTCGCTTGGCTCTAATCCATAACCAATGCGATCTATTGTTGGTTATTACTTGCGGAAAGGAAGTCAAACGAGAGTGAGCTTTTGAGAGCTCAGTAAGGTTACTGAAAAATTGGAATTTTGAAATAACTCACATATTCAATTCGATGATGGTTTTCCAAGAGTTTCAACATGATCATAACTAGTTTGATCAGATATCAATATGATTTTCTAATACGATGCAAACAATCACAGATACTATTGAACATGAGTGTTTGCAAAGCTACACAGGCAGTACAGGGTAATCACTTAGCAAACCCATAAAGGCAATGCTCACTAATTCTGATAACTACATATGTACATGTACACCGATTAGTCCATCAAGGTACTAGCCCACATCAATACACAAAAAATCCTCCAATGCACACCAACTCCTGCTAATACACACGAATGCAAGATCTCATGTCAATATACATAAGAATTAAATTTCGATAACTCAACATGTTATTTAATGATCGGTGGGCAATAAATATTGAGGATCGATAAGAGTTTCAATGAACATTGTAAGGCTCAATGAAAGGTATTTAAGGCAATAATTCTCAATTCAAAACATAACCAGAGTCTAATGGCACTCGAAAAATAATAGAATAAAGCATACAAAATCAAAGTGATGAAGTAGAGTTCAGATAGGAAGTCCTTACCTCAATCTAAGTTATAAGTCGTTATTCAACCTTGTTCAAAATTCTCGACCTAATCTAAATTGACAATTTAATTATTAGAACAAATTTCAATTTTATAACAACATAATTCTTATTCAAATTACTCAGTCTGACACTCTCAATTTAAATTAAAACAAAATGGATATCTCGGACGACCAACTTATTAACCGATAACCCGACACTCTATATAAGGTATTAAGACACCCAAAAATTCATAATAAATGCTTATAAAATATTTTTTATACTTTAAAACAGTATATCAAGTTAAAATATGAAATTTTTGAATGTTCAAATATTTTCAAATTAAAAATAATTTTCTTAAATATCATAAAAGTCCAAAAAATAGCAATTAATACTTCCAGCTCAAATCAAAGTCCCATAATTTTTATGGTAGCTTCATAATGTATAGGAAAAAAAATACTAAAACTGAAATTATGATATAAAAAGCACCAAAATTATTTTAAAATTATTTGTTTTACTCAATCAAATGCGATACAGATTTAGTAATAAATCAACTCTAAAAATTATGAAACTAAAAAAATTAGAACTTCTTTTTATCATAAAAACTTTACTATAATTTTTACAAATTTTAATAAGAATTTTAAAGGCTCCAAATAATTTTTAGAAAATTGAACTTGCAAAAATATTTAAAATATCAAATCATATCAGAAACATATGAAATTTTAAAAGTAATTACAATATTTTCCTAAGGACCTTCGTGTAAAGTTTCAGCATTTTTTGACAATCGTACAATACCCAATAGCTACATGGTACAACTACGTAAGCATAATGCACCACTCTACTGCATGAACCTATTACTGTTCTCTTGTCTTCTTCTTCTTCTTCTTCTTCTTCTTCTTCTTCTACCCTTCTCTGCAGTCTGCACAAACCAACAATATACCTGAACAGGCACACACACTACACATTTGTGCACACACACAAGACACTCATTCCCGTCATCAACTCCTTCCAAATCCACTCGCACTACATGATCCATTACCCATTACACATACAAATAAGCACACAGATTCACTGATGGCACCATGCACTCAGTGTAGTGCTCTCTTTTTCTCCTTGTCCTTCCAATAGTGATGATCGTGTAACCTTTCTCTTTACTGCACATATCCACGCCTCTTAATGTATTCTATCTTTATGGTTCACCTTTGCACAATCTCACTAGCATGATCACTTTCTTCTAATTCTTCTTGCTTACCAAACAAATACTATGCATAGACACTAAGTTCCTCTCTAACATGTAATACTACAATATCCAAATGCCTATGAGTACACAAGAAAATGATAGATTATAATTTACAAACTTGAAAGATCATAACTCAATGCAACCAAAAGAAAGAACATTAACGGGATGAATTTACAAACCCATCTCCCTTCCCCCACACTCACAGAATTATACTCACACACTACACGCTGCTCCAAAAAAAATTTAGCCTCTTACTCCCCTAAACAATAAATAATTTTGAGAAAGGAGAGTATAAAATCTTACTGAAAATTGAACCTCTTCATTGGATTCACACTTCGCTGGAAACTTGTCGAGCAAAATTCTCTTCCTCTTTCTTTCTTTCTTTCTTTCTCTCTTTCTTTCTCTTTCTGTGTGTGTGTGTGTGTTTTTTTTTTTTTTTCTAGTAACCGAACTTTCTCCCTCTCTCTTTTCTCTTGAATCTGACCTTTTATAACCGGAAACAGAATAAGTTCAAAAAGCTCAATTTCCTCCTGTTCTATCTCCCTTATTCCCTCTTAAATTTTGCTTCCAAAATAAAGAGTTTACTAACCTAAAAATCAGATTTTGCATTCTTTTAATTATCCAATAAACCCAATAAAATTTAAATTTTTAAGTAACCCACTTTGATAATTGTCGTTAAATAATTTAAAAATATTGTTTACGCTAATCGTCATTAAAGTCCTCAATCAATATCACCTATAACTGTTAAGTTATAACCATGGTTTCCAAAAAAAATTTGTCGCTAAAGGTTGCTTATAAAAATTTCGCTCATGCAAATCAATACTTATAAATGTTGTGTAAGAGAATTATCACTAAAAATAAATTAACCGGTTAGGTAAAAATCAAAGTTTGGGCTATCACAATAATTATGGGTATTGTGTGTGTTCCTTCCTATCTTCAGCTTGATTCTAACCTGTCAAGCAAGTGAAGTGAAACCTTAGGGGAAATAACATTTCATCTTTTTTTACCTAAGAAAAATGAAGGCAAAGACCTTCTTCCATTAGTTCTATTTCCAACTTTTAAAAAGCCTTACTCCCAGGGACCAAAGCAGTATAAGTACGATCACCAAAGAATCTTTTGGTTGCTTAGGAAGGGAGCAGTTGCAATCCACTCTGCCAAGAACTTAGACTGAAAAAAGAGTATTGTTATCCTATCTTGGCTACGCATTTTTGGACCGCTCTTGGGTCCCTCTCCCACGTTATGTCAACGTTTCAATGGTTAATCTTCAACACTCTCAAGCCGGTCAAACCAACACGCAATCTCAAATCACGTTCGCGCCACTCTCTGTTTCATTAATCCTTAAGAGTACACAGTCAGCCTCCCTAACCTCAAGGGCGTTAGCCTACCTTCTTCCTTCACCCTTTGGTGACTTCTTCCTCACCCCTTTAGGGCTTGCTTCACCCCTCGAGGACTTCTCATTTCACACTTCGGAGATTCCTCTCTTCACCTTCTAGTGGCTCCTTCCCTCACCCTTTGGGGGCTCCCTCTCCTTGGGGGCTCATTTTCCTTACCATTTGTTCTTTATTCCTTTTGGGAGCTACATGCTCCGTGACCACCAGTTACCGCGGCCAAGCTCCGACTCTGAGATGCCCATCGTCCGCGCATCTATGACATCGATCACCCGTGCAAAGACTCTGTGACGCCTATCACTGCAATTGAGCGCTAACTCCGTGACACCTATCACTGCATGTGCCCCTGGCATGACACCTACTTCTGCATCATATGTCGCTGCGTCGTGCGCCGTTTCTAAGTCACATGCCCCTGACACTTGCACTCCCATACGCCGCGTTGCTTATACAGTCGCATTCCCTGGCTTTCTGTCACATTGCCATGTCGTCGGTATCGCACACGTCCACTGCGTCCATGTCACACTACCGCCGTCGGTATCGCTCCCTGATAAAGTCGCGTCGCGGCCCTCGGCTCTATGTCACACTACCGCCGCCCCCACGTTGGTCCATCCTTTTACCACACTATGTGCACCTTGCCTTGATCGTGTAACTTGATTCGACCCATTCCTTGGAGTTTGCATCATCCTGTAGGGATAGGTGAGACATTCGGGACACTATCTCCGCCATAGAGCTCCAAATGCTCTGGCATGAAGACTCCTCTTCTGCCAAGTAGATGGCTCTTTCAAGATGCTAACTCGGCCCGTCGGGTAGGTGATTCCTCCAAGACACTGCTTTGGCACGCTCCGAGTGCTCATGCACGCTCTGAGTGCTCATGCACAAGTACTCATTCTGCATGGATAGGCGACTCCTCTTATACACTATCTCTGCTAGGGAGCTCCATGTACTCTGACATGGAGACTCCCCTTCTGTCAGGTAGACAGCTCCTTCGGGATGCTACCTTGGCCCGTCGAGTAGGCGACTTCTTTGGGACACTATCTTGGCTCGCTCAGAGTGTTTCGACACAATAACTCATTATGTGGGGACATACAACTCCTCAGGGACACTATCTCCACTAAGGAGCTCCAGGTGCTCCTACATGAAGATTCTACCAGGTAGACGGCTCCTGCGGGATGCTACCTCAGTTCGTCAGGTAGGCGACTCCTGCGGAGAACTATCTTGGTGCCCTCCGAGTGCTTTGGCATAAAGACTTATCCTGAGGGGGTAGGTGACTCCTTCAGGAAAATATATTTGCTAGGAAGCTCCAAGTGCTCTGGTATGAACAACTTCTTTCCACAAGGAAGACGGCTCCTCCGAGATGCTACCTCAGCCCGTTAGGTAGGCGATTATTCCTGGACACTACTTTGGCACCCTCCAAGTGTTCTGGCACAAGAACTCACCTGCGGATAAGAGACTTCTCTGGGACACTATCTTCGTTAAGGTGTTTTTGTGACTAGTCTATGTGCCTTGACACTGGGGACTTTTTATCAGCACCTTTAGTGACTATGACCTCCAGGTCACTCTGAGACAGGAGCACGTCCCCGGAGGGCATCGCGCCTAGTCTGCCTAGCAGTTGGGCATCAGGTCTTCCCCACTGCTGTCAAGTCATTGGTGTCTCTTGACGCCATGTGGGACTCTACAAGGGCTTTGGACTAACGGCTAGATCAAGGGGCTCTTGGATCACATTGGCGCTGTATGAGCCAGTCTTTTTAGATAGACAGAGTGACATTATGAGGAGTAAGCTGGTTGAATATGCAATCTCACAATCCGTGGAGCATCAACATTTATGGTCCTCTTAGTGATGTGTCACTTCTAGGGAATGCCACGCGTAGCTTGATGACATCATCGTCTCAACCTCTATAAATAGGGGTCTTCAAAATTCATTTAGAGGACTCCACTCTTCATATTTTTAAAACTCACATTCACTTTCTCACTCTAGAATTCTAGAGAGAAAACATACAAAACCTTGACTTTGGACCTAAGTATTAGACTGTAACTGTCACCGTGTATTTACCTCGTGCCATCGGCATTGCAACACTACCATCCTCAGACTCTGTCAAGGAAGTCCTTGGTCTCTGCCCTTACTCCATCTTTGATATGTCCCACATCACCATACTTGACATCAGATTCGAACTGCATTCCTAGTGGCACCTCCACGTCGACTGTGAACCCATTTCCTTAGCATCAAAGAGATTGATTGGCTTTGTGTCTTAGCATTGTAGGATGCAAATATTTTCAGATTTGTGTGTGTAATAAGCATGTATTGTCTTTTTTTTATAGGTGTAAGGGGCATGTGGGTAACGTGTGCATTTATTGGGTTTCAGTGAATGTGTTCTGAGTTGGGAAAGAAGTGAGAGGAAGAAGAAGATGGGTAAGAAGAAATGAGACTGTACAGTAAAAGCGGTACGCTGTGCTTGCGCTATTGTATAAATACTAAAACTTTATAAAACATTTCTTAGCGTAATATTAGAATTACGAGTAATATTTTAGATTTTTCGGTAATTGTTTAGTATTTTTAATTTTTTTATAATTTTAATTTTTCTAAAATTCGTTTGTAGTCTTTAAAATTCTTATAAATTAGGGTAATATTACATTAGTGTTTTTATAGTATAAGTTTCAATTTCAGTTCCATAAATTTTGGAATTGAGTTGGTGTAATATTCCACATCGGATGTGGAATAGTATGAGATGACCCTTATAAGACCTTGCCAAGGAACTCATAAGTACCTATTTGGCTAGCCCTTTTGTGGGAGGCATTGCCCTGTGGTGGGGCGTGGATTGGGTCGTTATAGATGGTATCAGAGCTGACTCTCGAAAGCTCGGGCTGGGCTATTCAGTCAGGTTGCCGATGGTTGGGGAAAAGAAAGGCAAGTCCAGGTATATCCCACATCAAAAGGATGGTTGGGGCAATGAAGGGTGAGCTCGGTATATCCTACATTGGCTAGAAAGGAAGATTCTGGGCTATGTGTGATTGAGCCTTAGCAAGGACGCTAAGGTATAAGGAGGGAAGATTGTAATATCCCACATCAGATGTAGAATAGTATGAGATGACCCTTATAAGACATTGCCAAGGAACTCATAAGTACCTATTTGGCTAACCCTTTTGAGGGAGGCATTGCCCTGTGGTGGGGCGTGGATCGGGTCGTTACAGTTGATGATATTGCCCGCATCGCATTTGATTTAACAAAACATATGATTTTAAAATGATTTTAATTCTTTTTAAATCCTAATTATTAGTTTCAATATTTTCTTTTTATATTGTAAAGCTATTATAGAAAGTTATTGGATTTTAATATGAGCTAGAAATAATAAGGGCTATTTTTGGGCTTCTCTAGTATTTAAGAAAAAATATTTTTAATTCAAAGGTTCATATTTTAACTATTTGATGTTTTACACTATAAAAGTATTTATAAGGATTTATTATTAATTTTAAGGTATCTTAATGTCTTATAGAGCGTACGAGATTTTCGGTTAAGTTGATCGTCTGAGGGATTTGTTTCAATTTGGTTTGTATAAGAGTCTGGAGTGAGCCATGTTTAATAATTAGCATTAGATTTATAGTGTAATGAGCCTAGATTTTATTTTGATAAGTAATTTGTCAATTTAGGTTAATTCAAGGACTTTAACGAGGTTGAATAGCAACAGATAGCTTGGATTGAGGTAAGTGATTCTAATCGAAATCCCATTTCATCAGATTGACCTTGTATGTTTTATTCTGACTTGTTATCGTGTTTCATTAAACTCTAATTTTTGTTAATTTGCCATAAAAATGTGTCTGTTTTTTTTTAAATTGCTTGTGAAGCCCTAACTTGAATCTTAAAACGATCATTTGAAATTCTTTTATTGCTTATTTGTTTTGTTAATTCGATCATTCACAACATATTGAATTTGTTTATTTCTTCAGAATATTGATTGGGGTTAGTAAATTTAAAGAGTTATAAGGATGATCTACATTGTTGGTGTTTTAAAGATGGTATGTTCAGTTTGGGTTGAAACTAGTACCTAAATGGATTAGTTAATATACATATGCATATGTAAAGTGTACTGAGCACTGTCAGGGTGACTTTGCTAATCTGAATTGCTCATGTTCAATGTCATATATTTTTGTTATTTATTGTATTGGGAATGTTTTTGCAAATGTCTGTTGATTTGAGACATTGAGTTAATACTCTTCCCTATATCTGTATCGAGGTGTTATGATTTTATTTAAAATATTTTTTAAAAGTTTCTATGATCTTAAATGTAAAATCATTCGATTCATATTATTTTGATTCTTAATCGACCTTACTGGGCTCTCAAAAGCTCACTTTCCTTTAACTTCCATTCTGCAGGTAATAACCAACATTAAGTTGTTTGAGTATGAATTAGAGTCGAGTGATAGAATTTGAATTTAAGTTTTAGCATTGGTCATTAGAACCCCTGCATGGGTAAACTTCTCTAGCTTGTTATTCGGATTTAAATATAGTTTACCAATACTGACTGTACACTGAGGGTAATACATTGATTGATAATTCAGTTGCTCTGACAGATTAGTGGTATTTTTTTTCTTAAGTTTGAGGGTATTATTGTCTTAGCGTAATTGATCGAGTGAGTGATTAACGTTCTAAATTTTTGGGGCATTACACAAGCGTTCTTATTTTAGAGTTATTTAATTCTTAAAAAAGCAGTGAAGAACGGTTACCTTTGTTTCTAACTTTAACTTTCAACTCCGTTTATGTTAATACTGTTGCTTACGACCTTTAGTAGAGGATATAATTCGTTCTAGGTTTGCGCTATGGGTCATGGTACGGGCTTTGGTTTTGAGAGCGCTGTGGCAATTTTTTGTGCCTACAACTATCTTCTGTGTGTGTGTGTGTGTTATACGTTTCCCAAAAATTTGTGTGCTTGCGTCTTTCAGGCAATGTCGATGCACAAGGTGTAATGTCGAAAGCTACAGAGGTGGGTGGTAGGTCACAGTTTGCTCTTTCTATATATATTTTTGTGCTCACAACTTTCTTTCACACACTTATTTAGCAACAAAAATTGCTTTTGTTGTTTCATGTTAGTTGTATCCCGATAACAACACAGGAACAATTCACAAGCAGCTTATTTTGTTATATATTGTGCTGATAATCTACAGCGATAGATTTTTTTTTGGTGAATAAGGATGAAAGGGAGTAAATTATTAGAGTTGCATCATTGATTATGTCGTAATTGGTTTGACGGCGGGTGACTAGTGGAACACAAGAAGAGAACAATTTTTCATCATTAGTGTATTTTAACTTGAATCCCGAAATCATCTTAAGGATGACTATTGTTTCTCTTTATGTATTCCCTCCTCGCGGTTGATTAGCTTTCGAGGTTATATATATCCTAACATTGTTGATCATTTGCTTGGAGATTTTTATGGACAAATGGAGACAACAATGGGTACTATATTACGTGATAAGATGCCACTAATGAATATTGATTTATATGGGTTTCATGTGTCATTGACATGTTTTAATGCAGCATCACGTATAAAAGTTTTGCAGATATGAAGTTTCTTTAATTTGAAAAATGACATTTTTGGAGCCCTGCCCCTTAAGACATGCTTGATAGCAAGAATTGATATAATTGGAAATATGTTAATAATAATCATCTTCATTTCTATGTACAAGGTTTCACACAAAACTTAGTTGTCTAGATATAAACATATTGGTCTTAAGCAGATACTATGTCTCCATGTATCTTTAGCGACAAAAGGTGCATAGTCTAACAGATCATTGCAAGGGGTCAAAAGCTAGTTGCATTGATATTTTAAAGTTGTAAACAAAGTGATATGCTTTACTAATTGCCATAAATGGTTAAACAATCGACGAGTAAAAGTACAAAAGTAAAAAATAGCTCCCAATAAGGAGAGAACTGTCCCCTTTCAAATTGGATTCTTGATCAAGCAAACCCAGACTGCATAACATCTGTATATGCAAATGAGTTCAAACATTGATGCACATGATGAGTAATTAAACTTACATTTTGGTGATGTCCACAAACTAAACCTAAGACATGCCACAATCATTATTATCTACATAACTTAAAGAGCAATTATATTTGCTAATAGAAAATTTCAACCTTATTAGCACTCTCGAGATTATACAATGTATAAGATTGCAAAGCGTGCAGAGAGTGTAATTAGCCATTGTTGAAGTCTTCATAAGAAATGATGTGCCATCCCGTCCATTCACAATCACAGTTTTGTAAGTCAGAGATTTTAAAAATATCTTTTATCTTCCATATATACTCTTATATTTATGCAATATGCATAATAACACCCTTGTGTACTCTCACGCTCATATTTGTGAGGTGGTCAGAGAATTGGTAGCCGTTGGAACAATTTCATCCAGCTCGTGAATCAAAACTCAGTTAGTGTTAGGGAGCTAGAGGGGATTCAAGTGTCGTCCAAGGAAGCCCATATATGGAATGAGTCCAACTTAACATAGAAGCTTAAGACAATAGGATGTGGTTCTATTCAACTCTATATGGCAAATTATACTCCACACTTACTGGTGTCGAATTAGTACAACTCCACACACGCACTTAAACAACAATGACTACAATCTTAAACAACAATGACTACATAAGATTGCAATTGAACTACTCTGCTATATTAAGCCTAAGTAAAATTGACTCTTCATCCGGTGCGAGGTATCATTGAGGATCGCATTTAGGACTAGATTGGATGCAATAAATGAATGTTTTTGTTTTGATAGTTCAATCCAGTTTGATAAAAGATGTTCAACGCGTTCTACTACAACTTGCTTAATCAAGGTAACATGGAAACAACTGTGAAAAGGTCGAAATCAGAATATAATCTGTAGAACCTAGAAGTTGATCGAGCATTTTTAATAAATTATTATGACGAAGCTCTAGATGTAAACAGAGCTCTCATGCTCTGGGCATGCGTTATTCCCCACGAAAACGTTAGTTAACAACTTTTGGGCCTTCTAAGCAAAACTAAACTATATAAGATTGTGATTTCAGAAGATTGTTTTAAACTGGCTATAAAGGATAATAAGGACGTAATCAGAGAGAGGAATTGAAAATAGTAAGAAGTAAAATGGATTTTCTTTGACATGTATCACACTGTTAAGAACAATGGACTTATAAAACAATAGTTAGTACTCCTTCTGCCCTATTTTGAGTATCTTTTTTGACTCTGCATTGTTTAAAGAAACATATCAAATTTAGTGTCAACTTATAATACTTAAAGTACTGCCCAAAGAAGCTCAACTTTTTCAAGAAACATATTTAACAGAAAGTTATGTTTTCCTAAGAGTAATATAGGAAATCGTATATCTATTACATCTTAATGTATTGCTTAACTGACATTCATATAGACATACGAACATAGAAAGCAAGACACTCAAAATGGGACAGATGAAGTATTTTTTTAATAGATTTG
The DNA here is from genome assembly GCA_033070095.1 of Escallonia herrerae. NCBI lineage: Eukaryota > Viridiplantae > Streptophyta > Magnoliopsida > Escalloniales > Escalloniaceae > Escallonia > Escallonia herrerae. The sequence goes on from JAVXUP010002865.1 coordinate 65,159, forward strand.
AAGGATGTAGGTGTGTACCTCGGTAGAAACTCTTGTCGTTAATCTAAAAAATTTTAGTACTTTAGCAAACTTGTAGATCTCATTTTAACCTTTTTATTGTAGCTAAGCTTTGACAATCATTGCCTTTAGGCTCTCATATTGCCTTTGTCGCTTTTTTCCAGCTTACTTGTACCTTGCAATTGTATTAACCTTCTAGCATTTCTTCTTTAGCTGTGTCGCCATTAACCATTTCCATGGATTCTCCAAGAGTCTTTTAGGCAACTCTTCATATAAATAACATTGATCTTTCTTTTATCAACATTTTTTTCTTGAAAATTCCTACTTCATGCTCAACATTTATCCTTCTTATTGCATCTTTTTGTACGCGTGTAGCTCCAGTAACTTACAAAAGAACTTGTTCCCCCCTCTTGGGTTAGAAAACAAAAATCCATCTGGCTACAATGTGAACCACTATAATAGATATTTAGATGCAAGTCTTTTTAACAAGGTTTTGATATCAAATCCAAGGCTTCCTTGTACCCTCAAAGCCTCCAATACTTTAATACATGTTTCAACTGGACTCGTATCTCAGCCACCCAGTCTTTAAAGATACGATATGTTTATGCACCTTCTACTTATTATATCAACTAGACATCTATGTTATTTTCTGCTTTTAAGATGGGCTTGTCCTCAACGAAAATATGACAGTGTATGGCATCCTCTACTGATTTTTGTACCATATAAGAGCTTGGGATCCATTATTGTGAGGTTCGAGAGAACATCAAATGAGTATAGATGGTCGTTTGCCTTGTCCTTCTCTCTAGATTTGTAAAGCATTTTGGATCTCCATTTTCAATCACCTCAAATGAGTTGATATATCTCTAGCGTTAAGAAACTTGTCCCACATCGAAACTCGATATGAATTTGAAGGGCCCGTTTTTTAAAATTGCTTTTGAGATGGATGCTCTGAGATAGTATCAGAGTTTGATGCATATGTAGGTCAAGCCTTCGTCTTTATTCCCATTTTGTCCTCTTTCAGTCCCTGATTGGTACTTTTGCTATTACTATCTTCTGGCCGTACACACCATGCTTCAAATAGAAGAGGGTGTTAAAAGAACATGCCCCACATTAATATTCACCTTCATTTCCTAATATATAGACATATTAAGCCCTTCCCCCCATTAGTAATTGCTTTGAGATGGATGCTCTAAAATGGTATCTTGTTTAAAGGGAGAACACAATTATTGCACTTATAAAAGTACATCTAATGGGCTCTGTGCAAAATCAGAAGAGTATCCGACAAGAAACTGGAAAGAAGAGAATCCTACAAAAAATAGATATAGAATATTTTATTCTTAAAATTAACGTAAAATACTAATATGTTAACATTTTCCCTCAAACTCAAGTTGGAAGAAAGAAGTTGGCTTGAGTTTGGATATTTAGTCTAGAGCGGCTGAGTCTTTATCTTTGAAAGCAGGTTCTGCAAAATATGAGATCTAACTAGGGGTCATGGCGTGATTCATGGTAATTTTACATTTAAGGCCGATCGATAAGTTTGACAAAGGAAACGATTCTTATAGTCATAAGGAAACAACTATAGAGGGATCCTAGGGAGAGGCCTAGAGACCTAAAAGAATAAAGGTCTTAGTTGCAAGGCTTGGCAATAGGGAAATTGAGGTTCAAGGTCGAGGTCCAGGCGATGACCGAAGGAATGGATGTCTTGGATGAGGTCCGACGTCCAAAGAAAGGATGTCCTGAAAGGGAGGAGATGTTTGGTGACCCAAGTAAAGGATCTCCCAAAAGGATATACCATGCAACGACCTAAGAGAAAAAAATATCGATGATTACTAACGACCAAAAGGTTCAGGTATTACGGTACACGGTTTGGATGCTTTAGATCAATAACAGCAAAAAGATGAAAAAGTTGCGCCTCAATTTAAACTTGGGCTCACAAAGAAAATGTGGATTGTACTAAATTACAAAATATTTTGGGCTAGGTGGGCCCATACTTAAAAAAGAGATGGGACAAGTTCAAAATGAAATGACCACACGTAAATTAGAGGAAAAAGTAGGTTGGAATTGAATGATGCAGTGTCGTAAGAATTGGTGGCTTGTAGACCTGGCAAAAATTGATCCGGACCAGCGGATCTATCCGTACCCGTGCAAAAATCCCTGGTATGGGTACATACATTAAAGACCCGTCGAAATCAAACTCGTATCCGAATCGACCCGTAAAATCAGGGTAAATTTGGGTCGGTTACTGGGTACCTGGTTATATGCCTATATATATGCTTTTTAGGTTCAAACATCTCATTCTCTCCTCACCACTTGCATCTGCCGCCCTCTGGCTCTCAACTCTCCCTCACAGATCCCTTCTCAATTCTCATAGGTTCTCTCACTCAAGTCTCTCTTTCTCCCAGATCTACCAAAGTCGCGACCACCCTACTTCACTCACGGCGCCTTGTTGGTCACTCTCGATCTATCGGATCTCTGTCGCTGATCATTCACACCATGGCCCCGTCGCCATTGATCGTTCACACCGTGGCCACGTCATCACCGATCATTCTCACCGTGGCCACGTCGCCACCGATCGGTCCTACCATGGCCCCGTCGCCACCGATTCGTTGCCGCCATGGCCCCATCGCCACCGATCGGTCATCACTTGGACCCATCACCACCGATCTGTCGCCACCGTCACCGACCGTCACTCCGTCGCTTTGTGGTGGTTGGGTAGACTTTCAGTCAGTGGATATTGATGGTTGTGTGTTGTCATGGGTGTGCAGATTGTTTTTTTATTCTTATTATTATTCAAAAATGTTCAGATTGATTTTTTTTTAGGGAAAGATGTTCAGATTTGTGAGTAATGAAATTTGATGGAGAAACAACGAATAATATGATTGTTGGAGGTTAAAATGTGTGTAATTAGTAGGTAATTGAGGTCTATTCATTTTAAAAAATAATCAATCAGAAATTGGTGATTTACCCGCGGGTAATACCCTACCCGCAGGGTAGGGTACGGGTTTCCAAAAAGCTTACCCAAAAAAATCGGGTAAATTTTACCCGATCCGTTTTTACCCATACCCGACCGGGTTTTACCCGAACTCGACGGGTATACCCGTTTGCCAGGTCTAGTGGCTTGGGTGAATAATGCTGAGATGGAGGCATGGATTCATGGTCGTGACCAACGATAGATCTTGAAAAAAAATGAGTTGTATATTCTGAGATGGTGGTGAGGTGACTGTCAGATGACGCCAAGGAAGTAATTCGCGAAACACGTGGAGGTGTTATAAAGAGTACGGCTCGAGTCAGATACCAAAGCAGATAATGTGTGACATGTTAAGAATAGCAGCATGGGGGGGGGACCGAAGCAACCTGTGCAAATTGAAGGTGTGACAATGTTTCAGGGGCATAGGTGCATAATAAGTACATGGCAAAGGGCTGCAAGTTCAGTGTTCAATATTTACGTCCAATGTCAGGTCCTTTTTCTCTATAGCTAGAATACACTGGCTCTGAAGTTTTAGAGTGAGAAAGTGTAATTATCTGTTGTTCTTCTAAATGAGTTCCCAAGTTTCATTTTTTATAGGCAAATGAAATTGCCTTGTCATCGGTGAAGCCTAACAAAGCTTGAATCCATATGTTTGTTGAGAAGGAAAAGGGGTTCGCTGCTACGCGGAGGTGTCATAAAGGATGCAGTCTGAGTCAGCTTCTAGGTAGGCAAAGTGGGAGATAGCAAGGACGGAGTAAGGGCTGAGAGCAAGGCTCCCCAGACAGATCACGAGGGCTGGCAGAGCCACGCATGCAGGGCAACGACGAACAAGGCCAGCGATCGATAGTCCGTTGTGAGGAATGCAGCGTCAAGGGTCCGGTGATAGAAGTCCAAATGCGTTTCTCTCACTAGAATTCCAGAGAGAATAAGCTTTTTAGAGAGAGAAACTAAAAATGTCAAATGAGCCCAAGATCCTTGAATAAGCGCACGGACGTGGCGACGAACATCCCGGAACAATACCTGGTGTAGGGGGCACGTATCACGAGAATGGTGCATTGGCGCAGCAACGAATGTCGAGGATCAATACTTGGTGCCGAGGCACATGTTATGGAGGTGGCGCATGGGCACGGCGACGAACGTCGCGGAACAGTATTTGGTGCCGGGGGCACGCATCATGAGAATGGCATAAGGGTGCAGCGATGAACGTTGTGAAACAATACTTAGTGCCAGGGGCACGTATCATGACAATGGCGCACTAGCACATGCGATGAACGTAGCGGGGATAATACTTGGTGCCGGGGCACATGCCATGAGAATGGCGCATTGGCGCAGCGACGAATGTCGCTGAGCAATACTTGGTGCCAAGGCACATGTTATGGAGGTGGCGTATGGGCGCGGCTACAAACGTCGTGGAATAGTACTTGGTGCTGGGGGCACGCATCATGAGAATGGCATAAGGGAGCAGCGACGAACGTCACGAAACAATACTTGGGGCCAGCGGCACGTATCATGACAATGGCGCACGGGCGCAGGCAACGAACATCGTGGGGATAATACTTGGTGCCGGGACACATGTCATGAGAATGGCGAATTGACGAGGCAACGAACGTCACGGAGCAATACTTGGTGCCGGGGCACATGTTATGGAAGTGGCGCATGGGCGCAGCGACGAACGTCGTGGAACAGTACTTGGTGCAGGGGCACACATCATGAGAATGGCGCACGGTCACAGCGACGAAGGTGTGCGAGCGATGAGAGTCACTGAGCTGTCGCGCGGGCGACGAAGGTCCCGGAGATGGCGCACAGTTAACGAAAGTCACGGAGCGAAGCTCAGGTGACGGGAGTCGTGAAGCTGTCGTGCAGACGTGGGCGATGAAGGTCGTGGGGATGGCAGGCGGGCGACAAGAGTCGCGGAGATGGTGCGCGAGAGACAGGAGTTGCAGAGTTGTCGTGCGGACGCGAGCGACGAAGGTCGCAGAGATGGTGCGCGAGTGACTAGAGTCGCGGAGATGGTGCACGAGCGACGAGAGTCGCGGAGTTGGAGCGCGGGCAATGAGAGTCACAGAGTTGTTGCGCTGACGCGGGCGACGAAGGTTGCAGAGATGGCACGCGGGCGACTAGAGTCGCGGAGATGGCCCACGAGCAACGAGAGTCGCAGATTTGGAGCGCGGGCGACGAGAGTCGCAGAGTTAGAGCGCGGGCGACGAGAGTCGCGGAGTTGGAGCGCGGGCGTTGGGAGTCGAGGAGCTGTCTTGCTGATGCGGGCGACGAAGGTCGCAAAGATGGCACGCGGGAGACTAGAGTCGCGGAGATGGCGAGCGGGCGACGAGAGTTGCGGAGATGACGCGCGGGTGACGAGAGTCACGGAGATGGCGTGCGAGCGACGAGAGTCGCTGAGATGGTGGGCAAGCGAAGGGAGTCGCGACTATGGCACGTGACCATGAGAGACAGTTGTTGGTCGTTGGTCGTCAAGGTGGGTGGCCAACCCCCTTGGGTGGTCGACCCCCTTAAGGGGGAAGGCACACCAAGGTTGCTTCATAAAGGGAAAATGCATGATGACTTGATTATGTGCCGCTTTGACCGGCATGTGGGCGTTGAAAAGGTTTACCGTTGATTGGGTGATGTGTTGCGTAAAGTGGGTCCCTTAGCGGGCCCTGGGGTGCGACCAGAATAGGGTATGAACAATGTTTAGGAAGACTGAGTTACATAACTCAGTTAGGGGTGAGCACGATTCGGTTGGTTCGGTTTGGAAGCTGAATACCAAACCGAACCGACCAAAAAAAAAGGATGAATGGTTCGATTTCTGCAGGTTGAATTGATTGAACATATCGATTTGGACGGTTTAATCGATTTGGTCCAAACTCAATTTTGGGCAGGCTTAGGATATGCCACTTGTCAGTATTCTGTAGGACAGTGAAGCTGTCATACTCACTTGTTAAGCCCAACAAAGCTTGAACCTATATGTTTAGGAAGACTGACTTACACAACCCAGTTAAGGGTGAGCACGATTCGGTTGGTTCGATTTGGAAGCAAAATACCAAACCAAACCGACCAACCTCGGTTTGGATGGTTTCGGTTTCTACAGGTTGAATGGATTGAACAAATTGGTTTGGACGGTTTAATCGATTTGGGGCAAACTCAATTTTGGGCAAGTTTAGGCCAAAAAATGAATAACTTATACATGCTAATAAGCTCCAAAAGAACTGATTTTTTTTATCATAATTAATAACACTTGATGAGATGTAGGCAGGGAGTGAAAAATGTGTGTTATGTCAAGGGATTTAGGGTTTATCCCTTTTTATATGAGTGGTTAGATAACTAGAGTTAGTAAAAATATAGATATGTTATGTTATATATGGTTGGCTCGGTTTATGCGATTTCAAAAAAAATCCGAACCGAATCGACCAAAACAAATGTACAGTTTGGGAAATAAAAAATTCAAACCGATTGATTTTTAGATCGGTTTGAAAATATATGGATTGGTTGGTTCAGTTTTCACAGTTGGATCGGTCTCAACGGTTTAAATGCTCACCCTCGACACCAGTATGGCCAGAGAACACCCTCAATCCAGCCAACGACCAATATTCATGGTGAGTCCTATTGAGGGAGTCAAGTGAACAAAGAAACCTAACAATGGTGAGAAAGGCCCAACACCCGGTGCAAGTCAAACTTGGCACGATGTTCTTCGTAGACTTACTACCATCTCAAAATGACCTAAAAGTCATGATCCCGAGAGCACCAATGATCACCGGTAACATATATATAAGAGGGTCACAACTTAGGCGTGCCAAATGTCATGCTAATTAGTCGAAGGCAATTTTTAAATCTTGAAGAATAAAAATCTCTCGTTGTGAAAAGTCCTCAGGCCAAAGAATCATGAACAAAGCCCTTTAGTGTGCCTTGGAGAGTGGCTTGAAGCATGTTCAATATTGAAGGTGAGCAGCTCATAGTATGGTAAAAAGATGGAAAAACACCGAGGGCATAGTAGTATTATGAAGTACCAGGTGTGCCCCTGTATAAGTGGCATAAAGTAATGTGATTGGTGTCAGGACACGCTTGAAGGGGCCACATGGGCGCAATTGATAAGTGTTTGGTAAGGAAAGTGACACTTAAGCGACATATGGGCGTGACTGGTAGACTAAATGTTAGGAGCACATAGCATGGAGATGGCGCTTAGGTGCAATTGGAGGTCACAGTGTGAAGGAAAATTGTCAGTGTAATACCCGCATTTTCTTTTTCCTAGCGCACATCTTTTGAGCGCGTTAAAATAATAATAATAATAATAATAATAATAATAATAATAGAAGCAGCGATATACATTAGATGTTAAAAAAAAAGGAGAAAAGAGTTAGGGGGGGTTCTTTCATGAATATATAGAGATTGATATGATTTGTGAGGTTTAATTGTTAGGTTGACACCTGTGACTTTATGGTGACTAAGCCAATTGAACAAAAAACAAAAGGAGAGTAGATGACTATTCTCGGGTGAAAGGAAGGAAACAAAAAAAAAGAAAAGAAAAGAGAGAAGCAAAACAAGCGGGAAACAGAGAGAAAAGGAGAGGAAAAAAAAAGTGGCAAGGCTTTCAAGGTGATCTCTCTCTCTCTCTCTCTATATGTGTATATATATATATATCTATAGGTTCAAACTTAGTATAGCTGTGGAGTTAAGTGGGTGTAATTGCTTGGGGATGAGCTGGGTGTGTTGGGTGTTAGTGCACTGTGTGTGCGTGAGCAGGTGGTGAGCAAAAGAGTGAGGGGAAGGGGGAAGCAGCCGTGGGAAGGCAGTGGCGTGCATGGTGAAAGGGCTAGTGCCCTGCTGATATTTGAAATGAGGAAGGGGCAAGGAAAAAAGGAGAGGGCAGCGGCGGGTGCTGCTGCCGTGTGGGTTCAGGTGTGTGTGTGTGTGTGTGTGTTTGGGTGCAGTGCATCTTGCGGTGGTTCTGTGCGTGTGTATACTGGCATATTATAGAGTGTTTGAGGGCTTCGGGTGTGGGCAAAAGTGGGTTAACTCATGTGTTTAAGTAGGCAGATGCATGTAAAGTGGGTTGCTGGGTTTTGGTTCATGGCTGTGACAGGGTGTTTGTAGCTATAATCCGAAGATTGATTGTGTTAATATGTGTGTTTAAGGGTTGTAGTGAGTTTATTAGAGGAATTAGAGGGTATATGAATGGGTAGCAGTGGAAGGAAGTGAGCATGTGGGATGACTGTGTCTCGGTCACATAAAGAAGATGAAGTCTATGTGTGAAAAATGTGTTTTAGTGTGTGGTTTGATCCAAATAGTGACTGAAATCGTCGCTAATACTAGAAATTCAATTAGGCAGATTTTCAAGAATTTTTAAAAAATGGCTAGAGCTAGATTTAGCCAAAGTACAGAAAAAAAGACCCTAGTTATTTTTAGGAGATCTATATAAGGGAAAACTTTCAGATTTTTCCGAGGGCTGGAAAGGGGTTAACCGATATGGAAAACCGTAAAACTTTACAGTGTAATTTAAAATATCAAACAAGCGCGTTTTGGCACGAAAAGTTTATGGAGACTTTAGGATGTTGAAAAGTTTCGTTTCTTAAGATTTTGGGCCATTCTGAGGTCGTTTACTATTTTTTCGCCGAACGGGCTTTTAAGCGCTCGGTCCGGAATTTTCGGGTAAAAATTTTCTAAAATACTTTTTAGCTTGAGAAAGACTTTGAGAGGGTAAAAATAACGTTTTTAAGCGCTTTTGAGATTTGTTTGGTGCAAGGAACCTTGATGGGGGCATTTTAGTAAATTGCCACTTGAGAGGGGTATTTTGGTAATTTTCCCCGATAGAGTTTTTTTTTCGACTCTTAGTCCGGAAAGGGGTGGTAAAACACCTGTAAGGTTGTTTTGAAGTTGATTTGAGGTGATGGGAGCGATAGTGGATCCCGAGGGCATTTTGGTAATTTGCCACTAGACGGAGGGTAATTTTGTAATTTTACCGCGCAAACACCGAACTTTGCGAATGCCTTAATTGAGCATTCTTTGTTACCAGAAGTGGGGAATGGGATGAAAATCCCTAAATGAAAGGTATCACCACTAGTGTGGTGCTCGGCTAGGTTAAAGACCTGACTGTTAGGTCGGAGTAACCGACCGCTATAAAACACGGTAAATAATTGATAAGATGAAAGTAGAATAATTTTATATTATGATGGTTAGTGGCTAACGAGTAAAATCTTATTTGAATAGGTGACCCTGCTTGCGGCGGTTTGAAATTATTGAGCTTGTCAGCTAAAAGTCAGCCATGTAAGGATAGTACGGCTATTTGCATGCTACGAAATTGTTCCTCGTGGCATACCCATTGTTGTTAGGGTGAAGTATGATGAACGTTTTATGGTGAATATGAGGTATCGGTGGTTGTTGTGCCTGTACCTCTCGTACTTGAAATATTTGTTGTGGTTTTCGACTAGCTTGTTTCCTCATCTACTTTGTGTGCGTTAGTGATGATTTTAGGTTACCTTGTTGAACCTCGGTCGTATACTTGACTTAAATTTCTTGTTGAATGGTTTGTTGAATCGAGGACATGGGGTGAACTCAGTTCCCTTAGTTCGTTCAGTTGTTGTATTATGTGCTTGACGGTAGCGTGACTTGGGGACGAACAACTCTTCGTGAGTTCCCTTCTTGTGCTTACTGTCTCTTTTATTTGTCTGAGACTGAGATGAACATCCCAGAGCACGGGAAATTATGTGAAAGGAGGACCAGTGAAGCATAATCACCGGCAAACAGGATGTAGGGCGTGCGGGTCGAGTCAGTCGTGTCGATTGAGTCCAGTCAGTCCGGTCGGTGTCTGCATTGCATTTGACTTTATTATGACACTGTGATTTTAATGGCTTATATTTTATTGATGTTTGATTTGGCGATTTAGTGTTCACATGCATTGTATTGGTCAGTCCAGTTAGTTCGGTCAGTCCAGTTCATTAAATGTGGTGATAAGGTTGTTGTGTTAGGCTTAAAGCCGCTCAGTCTGACTAAAAGAAAATAAAACATGTTGCTTGATCCATTGAAGTGATGTTGTGTCATCCTTTGAAATTCTGGATTCTTGATATCGTTGAGATTGATTATCATTTCTCCCAAGGCTGTCACTTCGCTGTTTGCGTTGTTCCTCGTATTATCTTTACTGGGCGATTTGCGCTCATTCCTTACCTGTAATGTTTTCAGGCAGTTAGGGCGAAGTAAGGGAAACTTCGAGGAAAGGAAAGGAGAAGGCGCTTAATCAGTAGATCGAAAAGTAAGACGGCGATATGCTCATTTTGGGGACTAGACATTTTGTGTAAATATTTTCGCTGTGCTCATGTTGAGCTTTACGATAAATTTTTTTTGTAAGGATGTGAAACCTTTGAATTGCTTTGTATCGACAGGGTTTATAATGCAGTCATGACTGACAACTCAGCTCTGGTGACATCACTAGGGTTGGGGGTGTCACAGTCAGGGAGCATGGACCTCACATGAGTCATGAATTGACCAAATATTGAAAGTACCCAAATGTGTAGGGATGGAGTATGAGGTGAGTTACAAGGGTATATGGAACACATTCGTGTAGCTTTGGGGTCATGATGGGTGACATGAATGTCACTAAGTGGTGGGGGTGTACACACTTAGTAGTTGGAAGGTTGTTGTTGCCACGACCCAAACCCACAGGCAGGCCCACGAGTTAGGCACGTGACTGGCCGTAGACCCAATAGACTCCAATTTAGGGCTCTGCCAGGCCTTACTCACTAAAACCTGTACACAATTCTAAAATCATACATTAACTAACACCATAACATGAATTTCTAAAGATGCCCTTACAACTCTTTCCCAAATCATCTCTACTGAAATCCTTCATAGAGACTGATATAATTTATTTTAAAGAAACCTCCTAAAATTAAGCTACGAACAATTCAAATAAATAACTGGCAGTTCTACAATTTCTCAAGGGCTTAAACAACTTCCTAATGAGCATCTCCTGCGGCTTCATTCTCATTTCCCTCGTAATACTCATGTTCATCTAGTTGATCGCCTAAAAACATTTATAAAAAGGGGTGAGCTTGGGGCCCAGTAAGTACACAAACCATATCCCTAAATTAGATTTTGGGATTCATAAAAACATGAAACATGCCATGGTTTTCTTCAATTTAAAACTGGTAAACATTTTCACAAGAGATACTATGCATATATATACTTTTGAAAGCTATTCATCCAAGATTCTCAGAAACGAAGTATGACATCAAGTAGGCTCATCAACAACTACCACAGTTCATCATAACATAGGCATGTTGCGGTCAGCGTACGTTCCCCCTGACTAGGGCCCACAATCCCTACTCCACCTGGGATGAACATTATTTGGTCAGGGTATGCACCCCCCTGACTAGGGCCCACAATCCTTCCTTCGTCCGGGATACATAATATTGTGGACGCAAGGGCGCACCACGAGCAACAGTACTGTGCGTCAACGTATCGTCCCATTGACCAGGACCCAACAATCCAACTTCCCCCCGTGGATATGGGGCGCAACAACCAAGCCAGAAATACCGTCTCATTCAACATAAGCCAACTTTAAAGCACTACTCATAGAAAACATTTCATGGCATTTTTTTATGCATTTTCTCATCAAACAATTTACACAAAAGCAGTAGCAGGTAAAAGGCTTTAAAACTTCTAATTGGAACAATTCATTTATACATATACATAAACAAAAAATAGGGTATACGGAGGAATATGGCAAGAGTACTTACTTACTCAGTAATTGGTTCTTGAGCTCGATCAACAGTCGATCCTATCTCTTGACTACCGAAACCTAAATAACAAACCACAAGGACATCATTCATTACTGCTCGAGCACACCAAAGTATTAAGTTTCTCTTAAGAGAGTGAAATGTTCCAAACCGCCCCTCGTACTTTGTAAAATTTCCTATTCGCCCCCGATGCCTAACGTACCATTATCCACTTGGATATAACCTAAAAGAATACATTTAAACCACTCAAGCATCACAGTAATTTTAGATCACTATAAAATTCTAGGTTTAGAAAAATCTTGTTTACTATTTTAAAATACTCTGAAATCTCCTATTCGGATAAAACTAGTTAGCATGCTTCCCGAGCTCAGAAAAATCTAAAATGTTTCTTGTGTGTAGATCTTGCAAAAATAACATAGATTACTCTTTTGAGTTTTGTCAAAATAAATTTCTAGATATATGTAAACATTTAAGAAAGAAGCTGTTAAAAGAATAGTCCTCTTTAGCGATACTTTTGAGTTTAATTCAAACCGAAGCTTTTCCCTCTCTCTGTCACTATCTTCTTCTCCTTCATGACATAGAATCTTTCACCCGAACTACCTCCCATGCAAAAACTCACCCACACAACAACTTCACACAGCCATATCTATATTTCTAAACACCACACCCACACATGTATATATATTAACAAAACCCCATTTCTTTCTCACACCCACTGCCTCACGGCAGTGGGTCTTTCCCCTCTCCATTCTCTCACGCACACAGTGCACTCTACCACACCCACTTGCACTCCTCCACACCCACTTGCACTCCTAACACTCATTTGTAAACACTAGATTTGCACTCTAATACCCACTACACTTACTCCATCTTCTACCTGTACTAACACATCTGCAATGCAATTTGCATCCATAATTTCATAGTTTCTCCATTCCTCTGCACTCCCTTACAAACTACAAGAACTCAACACCCATGTATGCACCTCACGGCTGCAAACACAGCCGCCCATGGCTGTCTACACCATGCTCACACGGTCCAAACAAAACACACTTTTCACACACTAGGCAGCCCACATTCCCCTTCCCTTTTTCCACTATACTCCCCACACAAGACCCACATACAGTGCACACTAAATCTGCCCAGCAGTAGGTCCTCTCTCTCTCTCTGGATGCACCCAAATATGCTTATAACCAGCCATGGCAGCCGTACAAACACAGTCATGGCAGCCCCTCCATGGCTGTCCCCTTCCCTTCGTCATTTTTTCGCACATAGCGCACCACGTCTTCGCACACACCGCACCATCACTCCACCTTTCTCACTCGCGCACACACACATTAATCCCACACAAAACCTCGCACAGTTGCTGCCCCTTGGCAGCCCCATTACAGCAGTCCCTACTTGCTTTTTACACCTTTGCACACACACAAAAGTACCACAAAACACCTCACACGGCTGCTGCCCTTTGGCAGCCCATTACAGTAGTCTTCACCTTCCTTTCACACCTTCGCACACACGCAAAAACACCACAAAAATCCCATGCAGCTGCTGCCCTTTTACACCTTCACAAACACACACAAAAACACCATAAAAGCTTCACAAAGCTGCTGCCCTATTACAGTCCTTCTCATCCTCTTTTCTTTCCACACTTCAGCAGTCCCTAAAGCGCCATTATGCAGGCCACAACACCAGTCCAACAGACCCTTACCTGGCAGTCCTCACAGCACCCCTTTCTTCTCTCCTTTCTACCTTGCTCACACACAAAACCACAGCAGCAGTAGCAGCCCCTTTTCTTGTTGTTTTCCCCCTTCCTTTGCACCCCCTTCATGCATACCAACACCCCTACGCACTGCCGAAACAGCCTTCACATGGCTGTCCTCGACAGTCCTCTTTTTCCCATGCCGTTACCCGCACTTCACCAACAACACAGCCCCATCACGCACAGGGGCCATGTACTGCTTCTCATCCCCTTCTCCTTCACACATAACTATATTGCACAATTAAGTCCCACCATGGCTGCCACCACATGGCAGCCCCTCTACACAGCCAAAATACCTACATATCTTGTCAAATACATATGCATTACACTCAGAAAAACACAGCAATCAAACACCCACGACTCCCCTTTCAAAATAGCATAACAACCCCCTTTAAATTATTGATTTTGATGGCTAAATAGGCAAGGGATCATACCTGGGATTTTCAGCCCTAAAGCTCTTCTTCTCTTCTCAATATCTCTCTCTCTACCCTGAACAAGATGGAGTCTGACGGCTAGAAGGGTGGCTGCCCCATAACACGTCTTATGTATAAATATATATATGTAGGATGAAAACCCTAATTAGAAACTGAAAAGAAAACCTACACTCCCATTTGTTGCTAAAACTTCTCAACCGAATTTATTATTACAAAAATGGTCCAAAGAATAAAATACTTATGACACTTTATGTGCTACGCCAATTGTTTACGGGTTACTACATTATCTCGTTTCGCAAATCATTGCTAATAATAAGTGCACCGATATTTTATATAACTTGTCGCCTGACACTAGTAACTTTGTCGCTAAGATTTTTCTAAAATACTGTTAACGCTAATTGTTGCTAAATACATCAATCAACATTAATAATATCTGCTATAGTTAACTTATGACTTTCTAAAAATTTGTCGTTAAATATAGCCGTTAAAAATTCAATCACGCTAAACAACGCTAATGTTGCCGATAAAATTTTGCTAATAGAAGTCGACGTTAAATCTCGTGTATAAAAGTCATCGCCTAGATAATAAACTAACCGGCTAGACATATCACGGTTCAGGGTGTTACAGTTGTGGTGTAAGGCGGAGGGTTAGATGATAACAGGGTGTTTTGTGTAAGGTGGGTGGCTAGGTGGGTAGGAGGCTTCCCAAGGGGTCTACCTTCCCACCCGGTGGCTATGAAGGGGCACGACCACAATTCGACGACTACATAAGGGGGTGTTACCCGTGGATAGTTGGCTTAAGAAGCGTGTGCCTTAGAGGGTCATGGGAGTTTTGATGGAGCAAAAGGGTAAGGAAGACCCTTACCAACCTAAAGGATTGTGGCCCTGAGTGGGCGGCTCTGTAAGGGGGGTATGTTTGGCGGCTAAAGAGAAGTGCTACCTGGCAGCCTAGAAGGGTGCCCCCACGTCAGCAGCTCCAAGGGTAATAGAACATATTTTCCCATTTTTTTTCTTTCAAATAAGTGGCATGTGACGCATGTGACATGCTCGGGGTTGACCGGGGCAACAACGTTGAAGTTGACAATTTTACTAATTTGCCATGAAAAGTGGGACACGAGGATGATCGAATGATGTGGGCGAGGCCACAAAGACGACATTAATTAGATTGGATGAGATGATTGTGGCTTGGTAGTATTGGGATCGAGTATCCAAAAATGAACTTTGTGATGTTTTTTTTTTGTGGTGACAGTGATAGTGTGGTAATTTTAGGGCAGCTGCAGTGGGTAACAAGGTGAATAGTGGGGGCTTGCTGATTTTAATGATTTGGTGATGATAGTAGGAATTAAACATTTCAATCCGAATTATAGGAAGATTGGATTACCGCACGGATGAAGAAGGAAGAATCTTGATTTGAGTTACAAAGAGATCGGATTACAGCATGAGGCGGAGAATAGAGAATCTCGATTTGAGTAATGAAAAATATCGAACTACAACATGCTGCGTAGAAGAGTGGGCCTGGACCCAAATTACGAGAAGACCAACTTATGGCATGAAAATACTAGGTCATAATGATTGGGTCCGACCATGATACCATGCCAAAGCCCCGGCCCAAACCCAAATTCAGGCTCATAATAAGCCCATCAAGAAGCAAACCGATTTCTTATTCCCAACTGACATGGGATACAATTTTTAACAGACTGGGAGCATTTTACGTTAACTAGTCAAATCTCCACGCGTTACGCGCGTGGCTATCTTCTGAGGTTTTTTGATAAATTTTATTTATTGAAAATCTGAATGAAGGAACATAAAGGAAAATGAGTTTTTTCTTTCCATTTTCAATAAAATATTAATAATTGAAGATTACAAAGTCATTGAACGGTGGACAAAGGTCACGACATTCTCGTGACTCTGTGTTTCTGTGTATACAATACCGCAAAGGTCATAAATGAATAACTAACCTATAGACCCAATACAAATATAGAATTAAACTAAAGAAGAGTACATCCTATAAAGTTGCCGAACGGCAGAAAAGATGAGAAGTTAATTTTGCCATATTTGTTATCTTTTCTCAGAGGTCATAGGCACCTCATTTCCTCAATATTCAAGATGTAAGATATATGTAATTTTAGCGTTTAAATTATAGCATCAAATTTTATCTGTACCTACTTATAGGAAAGAACTAGTGGTAATTAAAGAAGGTGTTGTTTTTAGGTTTATTAGAATAAGCATAACAACATAAACCTTCAATAGATGGGCAACTTACACTTCTTAGCTTTTTACTCTTAAGAACTTGATAAAATTCAGATATTCTTTTTCTCTCGTTTTCTAGATTAAATTTCATTCGTTACTACTAGGGGTGAGCAGCGAACCGATAAAACCGATTCGAACCATTGAAATGATGAAACCGGACCGATCGAATCCGAACCGTTGATAAGCTTGAACGGTTTGGTTTGAGATTTTCAAACCGAGAACGGTTCGGTTCATGGTTAGGGATTTTCAAACCGGCTATGAAAAGAACCGAAGCGATAACTATATAACTATTAAAAAAATAATATGCCTTACCATAGTTAACTGAATAACCATGGTTAATTTACTATGTTTGCCCTAAATAAAACCCTTATCTTCATTTACCGTCACTCTTCTTCTGCTCTTCTTCTTCTTCTTCATAGCACACCCACGGAGAAAATCAAACACACCCACATATAATACAAATCGACCATGAAGGAAGAATTTCAGCTTCATTCGAGCATCATTGATGAATGATCTGGTGCGCAATTTTATAGTTCCAGTTTGCAAGATCCAAGGTCATCGACCACTGCCGCGATACGTGAAGATCGGGTCTATTGTTGACTGGGAAGTGCCGAAGAAGAAGAGAGCAGGCAACAGTGGCAAGACACTTCACGAGTAGTAGAACAGGCAACATCAAAAGGAGTCCACGTAACATCAGGTGATTCAGGTTGCCTGCCCTGAGCTACTGTAAAGAGGTACACTCTTGTACTTATCACAAAAGTGTTCTTTGTAAGCATGAACTTAATTAGGGATTACACAAAATCATTTCTACACCTAAAAGCAATCAAACAAGGAGAAACAAATAGGCAATTAGATCAAACAAGCATATCGGGCTTCCCCCCATTAGAGGTACCCAGTTTCATAACCTCCAATTTCAGTTTCCAGCTTTTCCAATCTTACATGTTGAATCAATTGTTGTTATTGGCTATCTTTTTTCTTAACTTCATCCTGTACATGTGAAGATGTTGGTTTTTGTTGGGTTTTCATTGTTCTTGATATATGGATTACAGTAAAAAAAATTCTAAATTGAAGTAACCCCACCTGAAGTTTTCACACTGCAGTAAGCCAGTAATGCACTTAGTGAGTTAGTGTGCTGGCACTTATTAAAGAATTCATATAAATTTAGGTACCTTGCATGAAGTTCTTCACATTGCACTTTATTCAGTTTATTTTGCTTGCAGTTGACTTGGTTTTTAATTTCTGTGTGGTAAAGATTCATCTCTGTCAATTTTTCTAATGAAATATAACCACTCTTTAATGATTAAACTCTTTCTGTTTCACTTAAAACAAAAACATCAACCATTAAATCAATTGCCTAGTTGAGCAACACTGCATCCGTCGGTCGTAGTTGTTTCACAAGCTCAAAAAACCCTTCCTTTGTAATCTGATGTATTGCATCGTAAAGTGTAAACCTCTTCAGGGGAAAGCTCATTTATCTATCCCTCTACCTGGATAACATGTTCTTCCTTTTCACTTCTTTTTTTATTTAAATTCAGATGGCCGATGAAGCAAATCAAGCAATGCCATCAAGTATGGCTGAAACTGCAGTTAGTGCTACCTCTTCTTCACTCCCTCCTAAGCTCGATAAAAAGAGGTCAGCCTCGGCATCAACTAATAAAGAGTCACCTGTTTGTGAGCATTTTGATCTTGTAAACAAAAAAGGTGATCCTAATTCCAATCCGAATGAACCTGTCCATGCAATATGTAAGTAATGCATTAAAAAATATTCATATGCTGGCGTAAATAGGACTAGCACATTGTGGACTCATTTGAATGTTAGGTGCAAAAAATATCCTTACAATCGTGTCAATAAATGGCAAAGTACTATATCTTTTGAGCCTAAAAAAGAAGACAGTGATATGGGTGACTTGAAGGCAATTCGTTTTAGTGTCGAAGAATGTAGGCTAATACTTGCTGAGATGGTTATTGTTGATGAGTTACCCTTTAATCATGTGGAAAAGCAGGGGTTTAGGAAGTTTTGTCACTATATGCAACCTAGGTTCATTGTCCTGTCTTGTTTTACGGTTGCTAGGGATGTTACACGGGGAAGAAAAGGCTAAGTTGATGAAAATTCTTTGTAATGAAAGACTTTGCCTTACCACTGACGTGCGAACGTCCATTCAGAATTTTGACTATATGTGTCTTACGGGGCACTGGATTGATAGTGATTGGAAGTTACAAAAAAGAATCCTAAATTTCTGTCTAATTCCCAATCATAAGGGCAAGACATTGGAAAGGAAATCGAGACATGCTTGTTGGGTTGGAAGATTGATAGTATTCTTACGGTCATGGTTGATAATGCTAGCAATAATGACACTGCTATTAAGTTCTTGAAAAATAAGACTAAGGATTGGAAAAGCATTCTTCTAGACAATGACAACCTTCACATGAGATGTGGTGCTCATATTCTTAACCTTATTGTGGGGGAAGGCTTGAAAGATCTTCATGATTCGATTGCTTGTATCCGAAATGTAGTAAGATATGTGAGGTCTTCTCCAGCTAGGCTTGAAACTTTCAAAAAATGTGCTGAAAAGGAAAAGATTGATAGTAAAAGTCTTGTATGCTTAGATGTCCCCACCCGATGGAATTCTACGTATTTAATGTTAGAAAAAGCTGAAAAGTTTCAAAAAGCTTTTGAGCGGCTAGATGAGGATGACTTAGACTTCGGAAGGTACTTTCTTGGTATTGATGACGATGATGAGAATGTTGGTGAGAGGAGGTGGCTAAGGCTTGGGCCTCCTTATGTGGATGATTGGAAAAATGCTAAAACGTTTATCCGGTTTTTGAAACTTTTCTATGATGCAACCTTGCGTTTTTCAGCTTCTTTACACATTACGACAAATGTGCTTTTTCATGAGATCATGGGCTTACGTAGAAAATTGGTTACTTTATCTAGAAGTGGGGATAATCTTTTGTGTTCTATGGCAAAGAATATGTTGAAGAAGTTTGAGAAGTATTGGGGAACTCTTGATAATTTGAACTTGTATTTGTATATTGCGGTTGTTCTTGACCCCCGTTACAAGTTAAAGTATGTTAAGTTTGTTTTAAGTCAAGTGTGCGATACTACGACGGTTGAAGAGGTTGTGAAAAAGGTGAAGGAGAATTTGGTTAAGTTGTTTGAGTATTACGAGAAAGGGGATGATGAATCAAAGATATCAGCAAGTTAAATTTCTAAGGATAATGTTGCTGAACCTGAGGAAGAGGAATCTTTGGCAGCTCAATACAAAAGGCTTTTGGCGGAGGAGGATAAAATAGAGAGCAAGTCGGAAGTGGATAGATACCTAGCTGAGAGTTGTGAAGATCCCGTGGTAAATGCAGAATTAGATATCTTGGGATGGTGGAAGATTAATAGTCAGAAGTATCGTATCCTCTCCCAAGTAGCGCGACATGTTTTAGCCGTCCCCATTTCTACTGTTGCATCTGAGTCGGCATTCAACACAGGAGATCGTGTGCTTGATCCATTTTGTAGTTCTCTGGCTCCACGAACGGTAGAAACTCTTATTTGTACTCAGAATTGGCTACAAAATCCTTCTAAGACAATTGATCTTCGAGAAGCCATGGACGAGATTGAAAAACTTGAAGAGTACTTTTCGGATAAAATTAACTGTTTTTGGCTTTTATTTGTATTAGCAACAATGTATTCTAATTTCTAAAAGCATTTGTTATCTCTCCCATTTGTCTTTTTAGTAAATGCACAAGGGTCTAGTTCGCATGCATCAATTGTTATTGATCATAGTAAGTCACTTTTGGACAGCTTATTAGTTTATAAAACCTGTTTTAGACAGCTTATTAGTTTAGAAAATCTGTTTTAGAATACCTTTTTACATTTCTTCTTTGTTTTGAGAAACTTTATAAAGCTATACTGAGGAAAGGGATTTGGAATGGAAATACAGAGATGAGGGTTTGATGAAGACTAATAATTTGAACCTGGTTATTGGCCTTAACATGTGAAGTGCAGTAGTGCATATTGGCTATTGCAGTGCCACACTAGTGGTTGATTGTGCTTTTTATGAAATGTGAAGGTCTAGAAATTTGAAGTGCAATAGACAGTAGTGAATATTGTAGTGCTACACTAGTGCAGTAGTGCATAGTCCATATTGCTGGCTATGCTACTGCCCAGCCAAGCCTAGGATGTAACAACAAAACACCAATTGCAGTAGACAATTTATACACTTTTAGGCTTCATTTCAAAGGTTTTTAAAGAACTTGTTTATTAAACTTGCCACCTGTTTTGCAGATTAACCAGCATGTGACTATTAGTTTAGAAAATCTGTTTTAGAACACCTTTTTACATTTCTTCCTTGTTTTGCGGAACTTTGTATAAGCTATACTGAGGAAAGGGATTTGGAATGGAAATACAGAGATGAGGGTTTGATGAAGACTAATAGTTTGAACCTCGTTATTGGCCTTAACATGTGAAGTGCAGTAGTGAATATTGGCCATTGCAGTGCCACACTAGTGGTTGATTGTGCTTTTTATGAAATGTGAAGGCCTTGAAATCTGAAGTGCAATAGACATTAGTGAATATTGTAGTGCTACACTAGTGCAGTAGTGCATAGTCCATATTGCTGGCTATGCTACTGCCCAGCCAAGCCTAGGATGTAACAACAAATCACGAATTGCAGTAGACAATTTATACACTTTTAGGCTTCATTTCAAAGGTTTTTAAAGAATTTGTTTATTGAACTTGCCACCTGTTTTGCAGATTAACCGGCATGTGAAAAGTGGGATCTTGGTAGGGGCATAAGTGTTGAAATGTTGTTAATTACTGATTGGCCATGTCATATTGATTAAGGTTTGTCTGATTGATTTGCTTAATGTAACTTTGGATAATGGCATGTCATTTGGCAATGTTAAGTTTTACTATTGCATCATTCACACCAATTTATGTCCTTCCTTTCAATTAATATTTGCTATGATGTTTGGCAGGTAAATTATAATGTTTTCTAAGTCTTTTTCAAGGATGTTCAATTAAAACTGGAATGCCAACACACCACTTTGAAATGGAAGCAAGATGTCCAAATTTGAGAGTACACCTTCAGTGCAGTAGCATGTTGCTGTTCTTTACATGAATGCAGTGCCACGCAGTGTGGCACTGTAATATGCACTACTATATTATTAATGGTTATGTAATGTAACTTTGTAGGACTTTTACACTTGGTGATATATGCACTACTATATTAATGGTTCTGTAATGTAACTTTGTAAGACTTTTACACTTGGTGACTAATTTAAGCTTTTCAATTTGTCATGTAATGCAATTATGATGTATATTTTTGTTATTGGACTATTATTTTTTCTTGAAACAGAATAATGTTTAAACTACGCTAAAATCGATCCGAACCGTTCAATTTGAACTGAGTGAACCGTTCAAACCGAGGTGTCTCAGTTTGGTTTGGTTTGAGAATTTGTGAACCGAGGTCCATTGGTTCAGTTTACGGTTTGACCTCCCAAACTGAACCAAATCGAACCGTGCTCACCCCTAGTTACTACACTCGCAACACGGGCTAACTTATATTGTATTCTAGAAGTATGCAGTAGATAGGGGAAATTTGCTTTTATAACTTTGTGTGGCTTGATATGGAAGTCGTTTAGCTCAAAGGAATATAAAAAAGCAAATATTATTCTTTTTTGAAGAGGAAAGACTCAATTTCCATTAAGCCAAGCATGTGAAACTATACATAACATCATCAAACATGAAGATACCAAAAAATAATTAGGATGCATCAGACACACAAATCGAAGTAAACATACCGGTTCATGTAGATCCTTACATAAATTTAGAAAAATGTCCAAATACAATAGCGTTTAGGAGGATTTTAGCAAGTATGCTGGGTAGGTCCAAATGAGTTACTACATAGAGGAGAAGAAAAACAAATAGAGAAATGCTAACTGCTTGGTTGAATTCTTTCTCCATATACTCAGGATCGAGACACTTTTTGTTGTGGAGGAGAGCGAATACATTGTTACGGTGTAGCATAAATTATAGACAATAGACATAGTGGTTAATGAATTTTAACATTGTTGATCACTTATGACTAAAAAGCTTAAAGAATTAATCATGTTACCACTCAACCCAATATATGAATCTAGAAGTCGGATACACTTCAAAAGAATCAACAGCACAACACATAGTACATACATATCGGATAATAACTGACTTCTTTTGAATTATATGTTAATTTGTAAATCAAAACCACTTCCATCAGGTAACATCTCCACCCTAAGCACCAGTTATTCTACTTCCCTTCTAAAACTCGTTGAAAATCAAATTCACCGAACAATTTGAAAAGTGAGACCAACAAAGCAACAAAAAAAACAATAATAATTTTGCCATAGACCTTGAAATGAAATGGAGATGCAAACTTTCATTCCATTCCATGAACATAATTTGTTCAACACCCATATATTACAAATCGAGTATTCCTTCCCAAATCAAATGCATCGACTCCTCTTTCTTTTCATTCTTCTAAGCCAATTAAAGATTCTAAAAACTGGAAGAAAGTTGATTTGCTCTTACTACTAATATAATAATATATATTTACTTAATATCAACACAATTCGTCTATTAAGGGATAGTAAGTACCCATATAGAGTTTCTTAACGAGTTCAAACAGTTATGTAAGAAATGTTTTCAATAAGAAGGTACTTTATTAGGCGAACCAGGACGAGTGCAAGAAAAATTTATTAGGAAATAGGATAAAGAATATCACAAGTCCAATCAGCTGTCCAAATTAGAATTCTTTCGAGACAAAATGATCACCAAGCTTGGCCAATATCCAATTTCGGCAAAAAAACGTAGTGCACATGTTAGCTCTAAAATTATTATGGTTATTCGAGCCAAAAGCTATGGAGAATACAAACATGTGAAAGTAAGAAACAATCTCAACTAAAGGCACATACAACATATTCAATGACATTGTTATATATCCTGCAATACTAAAAGTAATTGGAAAGTTGTAACAAACAAAACATGTTTAGTTTTTGTGAAAAAATGTTTATTTAGTGGATACCTTCCCATATGTCTGATACGTAAATAAAAAAAATGTTCCCATAAAAATGTTCGATAAAATCATGATCAAGATTTTTAACTTGCAATTCTATTCACATTCTCTAGTGACCAATTGGAAAGTTCTTTCATAATTTGTTTTCATGTAAACTTGCATACTATGTATTTTATTGTCATGTCACTCAAAACGGCACATTTGTCTACAATTTTCAATCTCAATTGTCATAGAAGTAATGTTACTTTTCTGTGCATAACAAAGCTCATCATCATAAAAGTTAAATTGTGTAATTTGAGTGGAAGAAGCAGCTGATTTTATAATGCCGACAATCCTAAAAAATGTATCCAACTTGGAACGAATAAAATCGCCTTTTCACGGAAAAAAAAAACAGAAAGGAAAATACTGGAATCCTTCGAGAAAGAGGAACTGTACAATTACTGGCAGAAGAATATAGTGCGTGCACCGGTCCATATCTAGCCCCTTCCCTGCTTGCATTACAATGTCTCAAAGAAGGGTTGCCTTCAGAAACCTGCGTAAAAAATCTTATAATTCTGCAAGAAAAGCTTAAGACTGCAGATACCCCACATATCAACATTCAACCACAAAACCTGTCAAACACACAAAGCACTCAGTTTCAATACTAAGTACCTAAGACACAACCTGTAAGATTGCAGGCCCACTCTTTTCTTCTTTTTTACCCCCCTCGTGCAGAAAGCCAAAAGAATATTTCCCACGTAAATTATTATTATAAAATGGTTTTAACCAACTTGTCACAAATGTTAGTACCAAGTATATGATGGTAAGTGTTTGCCTTTACACTTGTTACACGAACGCTACAACTGGTTTTTGGTAGTTAACAAAAAACGAATCGGAGAAGGAAAAGAGCCTTCATTAAGCTGGAAATATAAACCAATATAAGCCACCACGTGTTTGTGTTATTCCACCTTCATCTGCATGAAATACCTGGATTCCCTCCACCTGCATAAACAAAGTGAAGCCTTTCATGTATACTGCTAGGTATATGAAATGAAAAAGAGCTTGTGCAACGAGAACATAGTGATTTTCAAAAGGGAGATAACATATCAAACTCCAAAAATGGTAGGCCAACTTTAACCAACACAACCAACAACAGGGAACTTGTGCAGAGTAAAGTCTTTTGTTAATAACGCACCACACACCAGCCAAAACTGACGCAGAAAAATAAGTATAAGAATAAACATATGGCAGACCATTACAATGTATTCCGCAACTTTAACGCTCTCTTTATCATGAAAAAAACGTAAGAAAACAAAAGAATATATTTCTAAAAAATGGAATTATCTATTAGTCGAGGCATTTAGCGCGAAAATGGAAATGAGCAAAGGCCAATTATTATATGCTAATAACGAAACACAATTTGTCTTTATTAAGGACGAATAAGTACTCATATAACATTCCTTAATGAGCTGAAGCAATTCTCTAAGATCCATTTTGTTACTGTTTCTTTATACAAAAATGTAATTTAGGTGAACCAAGAGAAAACAGAAACATAAAAAATTGCAAGAAAAAATCAATATAACTCAGTAAATGAAAAAAGTATCACAACTCCAATCGGCTCTTTTAAGTAGATTGGTTTTAATAGAAAATGATCACCCATTCTCGCCACAGAACTGTGATAGACTCCATCCGAGGCTCGACACCACTTCAGCCCCACACTAGTCAACATTTAGACTATAACGATGGAACGGAGCTACATCTGAATTTTGCCAATCTGTACAGAAGAGATAAGCAAAGGTTGACTTTGGATCAAGAGCACAAAATCAGCCTAACCTTTTCCAGTTGATAGAATGCTATAATTTGGTCTTGCTCATCAAGGTGGGAGTAACTGATGCAAGCCCTATAAGAAACAATGTGGCTATCGGAAACAAAAAGGTTGCTCATCGATAGCAACTCACCAAGAGCTATTCCAGCCTGCAAACATTTAAGGAATTAGAAGTTCCATCTGTCAAAAACTTACCTGATACATAGTAAACCCTAGAGTTAAGGCATGTTGACAACAATAATTACATGAGCAAAATTTGGCACTGTCTAGAACATGGTAGGAGAATATTCAGATTGGTGGCTGCAAATAATCTCTCTGAAAAAAATATACACATGCAATCACAAAGAAATCTGCAGAACAAGTACCCTCCAAGACTACATGCAAACACAACAAAAGCAATGTACGCCCCCCGCAACCGTGGTTTCTCGTCCTACCTTACATTTCAACCCCAGGTAATATCTGAATGCGGCTAATCATGGTAATAAGGAATTTATATTCAGTATGAAACAACACAAAATTTACGCAAAAGCCAAGAACAACACATGCCTGTGAAGGCAGGGAAAAATCACAAAAACCTAAGGCAAATATAACATGTTTCCTGATATGGCGTCATTACACATGCTGAGCAATGTCGTAACAGCGCTAGGGTTCCTTATCAAGTGCTTAGTTTCATGAACATGTGATCCCCATGCAAATAGTGCAAATACTGAAGCTACAAAAGCTTATTCGTAAAAGGAGGTTGTGATATGTGCATAAGATGATATGAAAATCATTTCTTTATGTCTAGTTTCAGGAAAGCTTTTAATTAAGGGACGATCCAAAGACAGTAATGAAGAAATTTTTCCCAACAAGTTTGGACACCCTTTAAATGGGGGGTCGTACTCTCCTTCAGGGGATGGCTCGGTGGTTCTTTGCTGCTGCTAATGCACGTGGATTTGTTAGCTTTCTTACCTTTTCGTCTTAAAGCCTATGCCAAGAAGTAAGTACTGAAACAATTAAATCAAATTTACTGCAGTAGTATTTAAAGAAATTCACTAACTCTATAATAGAGTAATACTGATACAAACTGTGTTACAGATTCTGCTTTTATTTCTCAACTACAAATGTTGGCGTTGGGATCATTTTCACTTATATGGTTAACGCAACACAGATTATTAGAGACATAATCTCATGAAGAATCATGTGGCCGTTTATTGAGGCACAAAAAGGCCATTGGTATAGTGCTGACTTATTACCTGCCAGTCTTCACGGCATCCAAGGATACAGCGTATGATACCTCAAATCTCCTTTTTTCGCTCTCTTTTTTTTAACTACAAAAGGTGTGGGTTTAACGAAAATGAGATATTATTTTTGAAAGTCAAGTTCAACTGAATTTTGAATTTTGTGTTAATCCTATGAAATGTTGCCGTAAGGCAAAGTTAACCGACATATGTATTATGTGTCCATAACGATTCAAAGAACTCAATACGGGGCTGTACCCATAATCTTTCTGACTAATAAAGTTGGATAAGAATCATTATACAGGGCTGTAATCTTTCCCACTAATAAAGTTGGAGAAGAACTCAATACAGGACTGTAGTTACTGTGGGTCAGATTGAGCCTAGTGCGTTGTGAAACTGATTGGTTAGATTGAAACTGCTTAGCTCCATCTCTATTCTGAATTCAACTTTATTAGTGGGAAAGAACTCAATACCAGCTTCAAAGAACATATGTATTCTTCTCCAACTTTATTATTAGTGGGAAAGATTAAGAAGTAGGATACGTATAGTTGAAAGGATAGAGATGGAGCTAAGCTCAATCTAACCAACCAGCTTCACAATGTACGAAAATTGGCATGAGAGAATCAGGAGGAGAAAAAGATGACAACTTTGTCGGGGAGTCCATACCTGAAATTGGTGCGGTGGAGAGAGGGGGGCAAGAAGAATATTTTGGATCCGATTAGGGCATTATAAACGATCAGAAATTTATATGTTGATATGATGCAAACGAAGTCGTCTGCAATCAAGAAATTTCGTATCAGATGTTGTTGCGGAACTGGGGAGTCGAGGAAGAGATAGGGCCATGGAAGCAGCCGCGGCGGCGGAGCCAACATCGAAGAAGATGAAGGGGATGCAATTAGGGTTTGATGAGATCTAAGAAGAGGGTGGGTTTCTGATGATTTTAGGGCGGGGGCGGCAGAATATTGTGAAAAGAGGAAGAGAGGAGCGGCGGATCTATGAGGATCGTAGCTGGATTTTACTGAGTGGCACGGATGTAATTTGATTCAGAAGTGTGGGCAGAGTGCTAAAATGGATCGAGATGAGCTACGGCTTTTTTATACGCGTGTGTATATCCATATACATATATCGGAGTAATATATATATATATATATATATATATATATATATAGGGAGCTGATCCATTGATAGCGCTAGCAAATGGAGTTAAGTTGCTAGCGCGATCTGACCGTCCATCCTGAAAGATGGACGGTCCAGATCGCGCCTTTTTCCAAAACTGGTTCCCGTCCGCCATACTGTCTCGCGGACGGGAGTTTTACCTTTTTGCCCTCCTCCCATGTCCGCGAGACTGTCTCGCGGACGCCTTTATGTTCCTGACATGTGTCAGGAAAAAGGCGTCCGCCATACTGTATGGCGGACGATCTCTAGGCTGACACATGTCAGGGCCTGTCCCCTCGGTCGCCTATAAAGTCTCGGGCGTGAGCCCCGAGAACTGTCCCCTGGTATCTGTATGGCGTCAACAGTGTCCCTTGGTATCTGTAGCGGACGGCGTCCCTTCGTCAACTCTCTCCTGCTATAAATATTTAATCAGATCGGGGTATATATATTATTGTAGCGGACGGCGTCCCCTCTCTCGAACATCTAACCTAAAGCCGCTACCCCATCTACGGCGACTCACATCTCCGGTCACCCACATCTCCGCCGACACCACCGTCCTCACCTCAACGACGATCTCGATGGCTTCTGGATCGGAGACCACCTACGCCTACGATTATATTGGCAACTTGCACCTGGTAGGCAAACACTTTTTCAAAGTCATGATGCCGGGATTTGAGCATGAACTTGTAGGCTATCCCTCTTTCTCTTTCTCTGTATTTTCGTGTGTTAAAAGTTTGATCTTTTGTTTTTCTTAACCAAAACTAACCTATTTTTTGTATTTTGTGTTTGGTAGGACATACCGGAAGCATTTACCAATCAATTTACAACAATTCATGATAGTGCAAGATTATATAGCCGCAAGGGGGCATGGCAGGTTGAAATCAAGCTGAAGCCCGGCCGATCCCAAAAAAAGGAATTCGCAGAGGGTTGGAACGTCTTCGTGCGCCAGCATGGCCTCGAACTCGGGGACTTTGTAGTGTTCGAACACCTTGGGTGGTGGGATTTTCAAGTTGTAATCTTTGAACGGAGCGCTTGTGAAAAGCTTTCGTACCCCATTTGTGAACCATAGTTTATTATAATAAAAATATTTATGTTCTTGTTTATTATGTTTTCAAATTTTTTCTTGGTTAATTGTGCCTTTTTTTGTTGCCTCGATATATTGATATATTGAGATCGTTGATTATGAATTGTACATTATTTTTTGGAAAAATTGAGATTGTTGATTCCGTCGCTAAAACAAGTCTTTGGGCGTCAGTTTATTAAAATAGCATTAACGTACTATGTCGCTAAAACAAGTCTTCGGGCCAATTTATTTCAATTTATTAAAACTGCATTACGGGCGCCAATTTATTCCAATTTATTACATTACGCCACATTGTATAGTTCTATATATATAGCGGATATAAGGGGCCCTCCGCTTAGGCCGGGTTCGGGAAGGTCGGGAACTAAGGCCCCGTTTGACAAAAAAAATTTCCCTTTTTTTTTTCAGTTTTAAAAACTGAAAAAAAAATGTCTGGTCCGTGCCAACCATTTTCTGCGGTAAGTATATCCGCGATACTATATAGCGGACAGTTTGGACTAAGTGTAGAAAAAACTAAGTGTTGGAGAGGTGGAAGTAAGTGTAGAAGAAAAAACTAAGTGTAGAAAAAACTAAGTGTAGAAGAAAAAACTAAGTGTAGAAAAAACGAAGTTTTGGAGAGGTGGAACAAAGTGTAGAAGAAAAAACTAAGTAATGGTATTCTGAGGGGCCGTCCGCTACATAGTATAGCGGACGTAGAGAACACAACCAAAAACATTCTGCGGGGCCGTCCGCTATACTATGTAGCGGACGTAGAGAAGACCACCAAAAAAATTCTTCTGTGTCGTCCGCTACATAGTATAGCGGACGTAGAGAAAACTACCAAAAGTCTAGCGTCCGCGATACTATATAGCGGACAAGGAACAGACCCGCGATACTATATAGCGGACGGCAAATATATATTGTCCAGCGGACAGCAAATATATATATTCAAACCCAAAAGAAAGTCCCCCTATAACTTCTACACTCTTCTTCTCCCCGTGTTCTTCCTACTCACAAATATTCCCAGCGGCGTTGGCAAGCAGATCTGCGCAATTTCTTCATAAGAGCAGCTTTAATCCCCCCCTAATAGATCACGTAAGTTCACAAAATCAATCCTTTACATGTTTCTAATCTATAGTTGTGATCAATATTGCGTTTTATGCGTGGTTTTGATTATGCATTGAGCATGTGCTAGCGGTGATGAGGATTTATATATGTATGTATTTGTTCATGTGCTAGCGTTTGTAAAATCCGATTCCATAGTTTCAGTTGCAAAAAATGGAATTTATCCCTGGACCAGAAGATCCATCCGTGTTATACGACCAAGCCAACCATATCAGTACGCTCATATGGGATGGTGGAGTAAGATACATTATTTATCAACTTTCTTATTATTACGAACGTTGTTTTACCGTTCATTTTGCTCAAATTGTATTTATTAATAATTCGTAGGAAAGAGAACTTCTCACCACCGTAGAAGTATCTCGCGAGTTCACGAGATGGACCTTGAACAATTCCCAGAAAAGCATACTGCGTGGAATTGGGTTTGGGATTTTCACGCATGGGCAGATCTTTCAACAGCTTGACCGGGCCTTGATAGGTGCCCTTGTTGAGAGGTGGAGAAGTGAAACGAATACGTTTCACTTCCCGATCGGAGAGATGACGATTACCCTAGAAGATGTAGGGTTCATCTTGGGGTTGCCGGTGACGGGGCGGCCGGTAATTGCTCCTCCGTCAGACGCAACGAATAAGAGAACAGCGCGAGACTTCTTCACTTCGATACCCCAGGATCAATTTAGCACTGGTGGTATAAAGTTGAAGTGGTTGGTAGATACCTACGGGGTTTTGCCGGAAAACTATACGGGCCGTGAGCTTGTGGTGTACACAAAGGCCTTCCTCTTGTGGGTGATGGGAGCAATTTTATTCCCAACGACGTCGAAGAACACGGTCAGCGTGAAATATTTACCGTTGTTGGGTAACCTGTCGGAGGTTGGGGATTATGCCTGGGGTGCAGCGGTTCTTTCGTATCTGTACCGAGCATTGCACAAGGCAACGAGGCCCAACTCCAAAGCCATATGTGCATGTCTCTCGCTATTGCAGGTATATCATATAAATCATGTCTTCGTTATTGTGTTTTATTTTTGTTGAATCGACGATATAAATATAATTTTTTGATGTTCTCAGGTGTGGTCTTACGAACACCTTGCTCCCGGTGCACCAACGCGTAGGGATGGAACCGACAAAGTCTGGCCTCGGTTGTGTGCTTGGGAGTACAGCCGGAGGGCTAGCCACTACAAGAGGAGAGTCGATCCCCATCACAACATTACGTACTATCGAGGGGAGTTCGACCGTCTATCTCCGGGCCAAATGCGTTGGGCACCGTACATACGTTTGGCGCGACGGGTGGGAGAGTCGTTCGTCTTCACGCTCTCCGGGTTGCAGCGCACACCCCTGATCCATTTCGAGCTCGCAGAGTGGCAGCTGCCCGACCGAGCAATGCGCCATTTTGAGTTGGAGCAGGGTTTGCCAGTCGATGCCCCGGATATGAGGGTTAACAGGAACCCACCGGATGTCGGAGTGTTTGGCACCGCCAATGCGTACGAATTGTGCGCGGCCGAAATAGAGCTTTGGACTTCTTGGCAGGACACACTGGCGGCCATCGTCTCGGAGCCAGACCCCGTTATCAGCATCGATCAGTACGATGAGTGGTACTACCGCATCACGCGGAGGAGAGTAGCCCCTGTAAACTTTGAACGTGGGGAGAGGTATGCGCCTAGGGGTCAGATCGATGAGCGTATGGCATACAATCTCGTAAGTTGCCCAACAAGTCTGACTTGAACCAAATTAGTTGAATATAAATGTCTGATTGAAGTTACTTAATTTTTTATCTCTTTGGATGTAGGTTAATGCCTCGCTTGCATTCTTCCAGAAGTTGAGTGAGCGGAGGGATCTGGTGAGCGCAATGGGCGAGGATCTTTGCCAACAGGCTGCGACATTGGCTTTAGGCTGCGGGAATTTTTTGCGCCAAGCATCGGGCCAGTCTTCGGGAGTAAGCCCGGGAATGGGTTATACGGGCGTCAGCCAGGGATACGGTGATTCAGGGGTGAGTCCCTCTGAAGCGGGGATGGGACAGGCTTCAGGGGTGAGTCAGGGAGTTGTTGGTACCAGTCGGAAGCCGGGAAGAAGGAATTGGAGGCCAATATCCCCCGATCGACCCCCGAGGGCAATATCCGAAAGGGCATCCAGCCAGGCCCCTAAAGCCGCATAAATGCGATATAATCCGAGCCCGTTATTTTAGCGGGGCCCCCCAAGACGGAGCGTCGTATGACGTGGATCACCCCGAGGGCTTGGATTACAATGCCTCTTGGACAGAGATCGCCTCGCTGGCGCCGGGATCTTGGTTAGACAGCGGTGTCATCTCGCACTACGTGCAAATTCTGAGGCGAAGGTGTCGGGAGCATCCAGACATCGGTCTGCGCGTGTTTATCTTGGATGCTTTTTTCCATCAGCTCCTAGTACAAGAGTGGCACGACTGGGGCAATGCAAGGAAGGGGAGAGGCATGGCCCAGTGGAAACCGTCCCCTAACCTACAAGCATATCTTGCTAGGGATAGTCCAGTGAGCGCAAGTGTTGCCGACGTGTTTCTAATCCCCTTTTTAGGGAATGCGCACTGGTACTTGGTTTGCTACGAACCATTACAGAGCACGGTTTCAGTCGTCGACAGTCTCTACGACGATACCGACGTGATGCCTGTGATTGATATGTACCGAGGCATAGGCCAGTTGGATGCCATGGTAAGATCCTGTTTCCTTCTTGTTGTAACTTGCATATTATAAAACTGATTAATCTTATTTTGCTAGCTATGTTTAATGCTTATTATGGTTCTCGCAGAATCTTTTTGCTGCCCTGGTCAATGGTAGGCGTCGGGAGAAGGTATCGCGCAGGCCGGTCCTCATTTTCCGATTAAGAGGAGTAGGCCCAAGCAACATAATTCCTCGGACTGCGGCGTCTTCCTCTGCATGTACATGGATTACATTTGCCGGTCTGAGAGCCTCAAGAAGACTGTCTGGAGCGAAGAATGCATACAAGACTTTAGGTATAGGATTGCTTGGCAAATTATAAATGGCCGGCCTAGAGCTATTAGGTTTATTGTAAATCCGTGTAAGGAACATAATTCCTGCGAGAGATGATGTTCCCCAATTCACATTGTAACGTTACAACACTTTTTTAACCCAAAAAATTTATTGAATGCGATTGATTTTATTGACCAATGTGATTTAACGGTGGGAAACCAAGTGTTGGATATCTGTCTATCTGCAGGGCAAGTGTTCAAAAAATAACAAAGTGATCGATAATATGTGTATCTGCGGGGCCGTCCGCTACATAGTATAGCGGACGCAGAAAAGTGAACCAAAACCAAAAAAAAACTAAGTGTTGTAGGGGGGTATTCTGCGGGGCCGTCCGCTACATAGTATAGCGGACGCAGAGAAGTGAACCAAAACCAAAAAAAAACTAAGTGTTGTAGGGGGGTATTCTGCGGGCCGTCCGCTACATAGTATAGCGGACGCAGAGAAGTGAACCAAAACCAAAAAAAAACTAAGTGTTGTAGGGGGGTATTCTGCGGGCCGTCCGCTACATAGTATAGCGGACGCAGAGAAGTGAACCAAAACCAAAAAAAACTAAGTGTTGGGGTCTGCGGGGCCGTCCGCTACATAGTATAGCGGACGCAGAGAAGTGAACCAAAACCAAAAAAAAAACTAAGTGTTGTAGGGGGGGTATTCTGCGGGGCCGTCCGCTACATAGTATAGCGGACGCAGAGAAGTGAACCAAAACCAAAAAAAAACTAAGTGTTGTAGGGGGGGTATTCTGCGGGGCCGTCCGCTACATAGTATAGCGGACGCAGAGAAGTGAACAAAAACAAAAAAAAACTAAGTGTTGTAGGGGGGTATTCTGCGGGGCTGTCCGCTACATAGTATAGCGGACGCAGAGAAGTGAACCAAAACCAAAAAAAAACTAAGTGTTGTAGGGGGGTATTCTGCGGGCCGTCCGCTACATAGTATAGCGGACGCAGAGAAGTGAACAAAAACAAAAAAAAACTAAGTGTTGTAGGGGGGTATTCTTTAATACCTTAGGTTTCTAATGTTGTGCTGCGCAGTGTAGCGGACAGTGTAAGAAATCACGTATAAAAAAATGATTGTAAAGGTTATTACAAACGAGTCATTACTAAAATATTATTACAAAATGTCCGACACTTTTGATGGCTCATAAAAGATTATTACAAAATATTCAGTACACTAAAGTTCCACTGCAGCTTGTTCGTCCTCATCCTCGGCATCATCTTCTTCCCCGTCTTGCAAAGGCACTGGACTTATCCCCAGTGCCTTGTAATGGTTCCGCTTGTCGTGGTCTGTCATTTTGTTGCACAATGCACACCTTCTTAGCTTTTTTGGTTGAGTTGCCGTCTCAATAGAGCTTTTCATCCGCGTAGATCTCTTGCGGCCTTTCGTTTGCGATATAATTGGATCCGAAGGCCGGATATCATTGTCGGCTCCCTCCCCCGGCTCGTCATCTTCTGATCCCGTCGTAGGCTCGGTGTCAACCGCATTGCTGACTGAAGCTGCTTCCAATTGGTCGACGATGGGCTCTTGCTGCTGAGCTACCTCGAGGAGATGTTTATATCCGACCATTGTAGCAGCACCCTTTACGGACAAACGGGTGAACATCGTCACCAGATGATTATACCGCAACGTCTCTGATTCTTCAAAGTCAGTATACGGGTGCTCCGGAAAGGAAATGGTACCGTGCAACCTGTTTGCACCTTTCGTCCAACGTGGCAGGACGTATTTATCGGGGATTGTCCTGATATTCTTCTGTGTGAAAAACCGCAGAATGTGTCTACACAGGATGCCATGGAACTCAAACTTCTTACAAACACATGTCACCGAGTCCGTCAATGTGTCGTGGGTCACCGTATAAATTCTGCGCAGCTTCTCAGGGACGAGGTCATTCACGAGCGAATAAACCTTGTACTCACGCGACGACTTTTCTGCCACCTTATATATACTGTATCGGCCCGATTTTTGCAGCTCTACTTGGTATAGCAGGAAGATCTCCTTCGTATAGACTTTGGCACCGTTCAGCTCCAGCGGGGTCTCAAGCAACCTTCTCCTTTGCTTGTACGTGGTTGCAAAGTCTGCAGCCCTTTCTTTCACGAACAACGACGCAACCGCTTTTTGTGCTGATGTGACGAAACTCTTCAAATTGGTAGCTGTACCCACATAATTATCGAACGTGGCATTCATAGATTCACTCCTGCCCGTCGTTTTCATGCCCGCAGAAAAATGACTTCTCGTGTAAACACCAATCCATTGCTCTTTGAGCCCGTACAAGTGCTGGAGCCACTCGTTGTCTTGCAATGAGTAATCCCGAACAAGCTTTTCCCACCTCTCCTCGAATTCCTCAATCGTTAATGACTTGAGGACGCATTTGTCAAAATCCTGTTTAAAGTCTGGATACTTTGCGTACATGTGATGCAGACGTTCAGGGTATTTGTTGCTTATGTGCCAAGTGCACAAGTTGTGTCGAGTATCTGGGAAGACGGTAGCAATAGCCTTCTTCATTGCCAAATCTTGATCGGTGATGATAACAGTCGGTGCTTTGAAGTTCATTGCTTCCAGCCACACCCTAAACAACCATTCAAAAGAACTCTCGCTCTCGTCCCTTAACAAGGCGAACCCGAACAGGATGGAGTGATAATGATGATTGACGCCCGTGAAAGGAGCGAACGGCATCGAGTACTTGTTGGTACGGTATGTGGTGTCGAAAGTCACGACATCCCCAAAATGCTTATAAGCTAGCCTCGAACGACCGTCGACCCAAAAAATTGTGCTAACTCGATGCTCGTCGTCAAGTTTATAGTCGAAGGTAAACTGCGGGTCCTCCATCTGCATCCGTTTCAATAGGCTCATTGTCGCTTGCGCATCATTGAGGTCATACGCGGCTCGTCTATGGGTTCGGACCGCGTTACGAACGTCTGTCGTGTTAAAGTTTAAATTTTGAATTCCCCCAGCCTGTTCAGCAAGAACATTAATCATGTCGGTAGGTCCTAGCCGCGCATCGCTCATTGTGTGAATTAGGCTCCTCGCGACCTTACCCATCTTCTTGTGTTGATGCATCTGACTCACCTTAGAAGGGGTTACTAACGGGTGATTGTGTGCCAGTTCCAGGCTGGTAATAAGCCAATGATCTTGTTTGGCTTTATAGCTTACGAACATCTTGACCTGGCAATTCGTGCGCGCAAAGCAATCCCGTCTTCTCCGCGCATACCCTATTTCGTCATCATCACTGTCATCGTTGCCTACGCGTGTCTCATTTTGCACTGGGTTTCTGCCCCTATGACACTCGTATAAGCGAGAGCATATCCTTTTCGATACGCTGCTTGTTCTTGTAGTTTTTATTCTAATGCCAAAACCAACCCTCAATGAATAAGCTCGAAAACATTCTCCAGCTTCTTCCAACGTTTGAAAGGTTCGTCCTAGATACGGATCACTAGCATCTACGGGGGTGCTGGAGCTCGACACGAAATCAGACATTGTGAAAAAGACCTATGTAGAAATAGAATACGCTTATTATCTCAAAATTATCTTGACGATTAGACCGATTTAGGATACCATATACATAATCTCAAAAGTGTCTCCTATTTTGCTAATTATATATTTACTGAACATAACAAATTAAAATTACTAAGATAAACGGTAGCAAGATCACAAACTTTACCTTGCTTGAGTGATGCTTGAACCAAGTGTGTTACTCCAAGAAAAGCTTGAAGGGTGCTGAAAATGGAAGCAAGTGAATCTGAAAGCCCCGCAAAAATTTTGCTGAAAGAGCCGAGTAGGGATAGATTCTAGGATACCAAGGGGACAGTTCTCGGGGCTCACGCCCGAGACTTTATAGGCGACCGAGGGGACAGGCCCTGACATGTGTCAGCCTAGAGATCGTCCGCCATACAGTATGGCGGACGCCTTTTTCCTGACACATGTCAGGAACAGAAAGGCGTCCGCGAGACAGTCTCGCGGACATGGGAGGAGGGCAAAAAGGTAAAACTCCCGTCCGCGAGACAGTATGGCGGACGGGGATCAGTTTTGGAAAGGCGCGATCTGGACCGTCCATCTTTCAGGATGGACGGTCAGATCGCGCTAGCAACTTAACTCCATTTGCTAGCGCTATCAATGGATCAGCTCCCATATAT
>JAVXUP010002866.1:0-101806 GCA_033070095.1 Escallonia herrerae
ACAATTAGAACTAGAAGTACTTTCTTTTGCTCATCTTTCAGAACACTTTATCTGGCAAATGAAGAAGTTTTTCTTAGGCATTTCCATAATGTTTTCTTATTAAAAAGAGGATGATAGCAATGAAGTTTTCATGTCATTAACAAAGATTGCAGAATAGCAAATTCAAAAGAGAATATAGCCCCTCTACCACATCGAGGTACATGAGATGTAGATTGTCTTAAACTCTTGGTCAAATGAACTAAATGTCCACTTTATGTACAGTAGCTTTGTTGATCTTTTTGATTTGTTAATCGTAAGACATCCATAGTTTGAGAAAGTGATCCGGGACCTCGAAGAATTATGTGCTGGACCAATTAGTCGCATACTGAGTGCTTGCTCCCCAGTGTGATCTTCTCCCTTTTCTGATTATAATGCATTCAACTTCCCGTAGCATTATTGTCTTTGAGAACTCTGTTAGTTTTTAGTCTTTACTGCACGTTCTGTCTGACAACCGACAATCAGCTCTTCGGTGGGCCACACATGCTTCAGATTAGGTCCTTGAGTGATGTTCTTTTGCTTCAGATTAGATCCTTGAATGATGTTCTTTTGCTTCAGATCTTGGATTCAATTGCTGTTCTACGTACTTTAGTGAGGCCCCTAGTTTATCATCAGGTTCTTAGTTATGACTTTGGTGGTTTAACCTTTTAAAATAAAATCCAAAATTGATACCTTAAATGCCTTTTTTAATTTCAAATTCTTTTCCCTGTTATATCTGGCAGGTTCTAGGTGCGAGGTTTCCTGGAGTTGGCAGAGGTCTTGTTTAGCACTCGGGATAGCCTCGTGTTGTTTTCCAGTGAGCTGATCTCAGCACAGTTCCAGGGCTCAAATGACATCACTTCATAATATTCGAGTTTGTTTCCTAATGTATGGCACTGTACAGAATTTATAAATACAGGCCTGTACTGTAAGATCAGAATTTTCTTAGCACCTTCTCTCGTTAAGCAGCAGAGACCTGGTCTGTTAAGCTTGCGACCTTTTGGCTTAGATTGCCTTGAAATTGCTAGTTCTGGTGTTGGCACTTCTGTGACTGTTTGCCGCATAAAAATTTCAATGATTTTGGGTCTCAGTTATTATTGATAACTTATTAGTCACTTGTGACTGTGCTGCTAGTTTTATTTACCTATATATATAAAAAAGATGAAACACCAAATTCCCTTATACCCCAGACGGTCACGAAGTTTACTACGATCAAGAACTAGTAAACTTCTTGATCGTGGTAAACTTCGTGACCGCCTTAGTCCTCTTCGACAACGGATGCTTTGCCAGCTTTCTGGGAAACACGAGACTCACTGCCGTATGTATGGTCGGCTGCTTTTTATACCGTGCCAACTCCTGCCCATCCAGCTTTCTGGGAAACACGAGACTCACTGCCGTATGTATGGTCGGCTGCTTTTTATACCGTGCCAACTCCTGCGCAAGCTGAGTCGTTAATGTAATTTTATTTATATGCACTAACAGAAAATAGAGTCAGAGAAAAGATGAGGTGCTTCTACCCGCAAGGGAGAGGAGTTTGGCCTTCCATCCGTCTGACCGAGCTCTTTGACGCTTGACATGGCCGGTTGGGGGGGGGGGGGAATTTTACTAATGTAAGCTTAGTAGTGCAGTTGCAATGGTTTGCGTAAAATTACACTTGGACCTATGTATGTCATCAGACACAGCAATGCACTCTGTTGCTTTGTATTCCATTTCCAATTGTAAAAGTTGACAGTAGTTTAAGGTTGTCTAGTGAAAGAAAAGATTAATATATTGTCAAGTGAAAGAAAATATTAACCATTTTTGTTTACCTTCTTTGTGTGCACATGAAGAAAAGAGGGAGGGACAATTAGGTTTTGAGATTAAAACTTAGTGCGGGCGGGTTTTCTTTTGAAAAGTTGTGAAAAAGTGGGGTAACTTTTCAAAATTTCTGAACAAGTGGTAGACTTAGAAAAAAAAAATGAATTTTTTGAAATCAATTAATTTGATCTTCCCAAATCATCCCTCCCCCAAAAATCATTGACTCCTGTTATAAAACAAGTCGTTTTTCTGTAAGAATCCAAGTGCGGTTATGCGAAGATGCTAGTCAGTTTGTGTAGATTTTCAAGTCATTTCTTCTTTTTTAACTGATGCAATACTAAATTTGCTTTCAATTTCATACGACCAGAAAAAGGTTAACCCCGAACCCCGCCCAAAGATTCCAGGCTTGCCATTGCTCGTCTGTCTCTGGCCTTTCAATCCTTGCGGTACGTTCACTCGCTTTCACATTTCTAGCATCCCTAGCAAATACCTCATGTTCAAACATCATTATCTCGTGATCTTCACGTGGTGTAGTAGCCTTAAACTTGTCAAAAAGTGTAGAGAAGTGGAAGAGCGCCTCTCGAAATCGTTTCACAGTGAAGGGGGCTGTATAAGTCCCATTAAGAATTCCGTGGATGAACATATTAGGATTGATACTCCTGATTAACTTCAACATGTCGTTCCCTGGACTATTCACCACCACTGTTTCATCGGGCACATTCATTTATATGTACAGGCTATTAACAACAATTAATTCGTCTCCATCAATCTTGAGATCCTCAAGCTGGATGGTATCCCACTTTTTGCTATGGCATTGAATGTAAATGGCACATTAAATCTCGCGGCAATAGTTTGCTAGGTGAATACCCGTCTCCTTAGCCCTCTCAACTGGCCGGAAACCTAGTTGAGGCATGTCGATTCCTGTAACCCAAAGCTTTGGGGGGCCCAATTGGTCTCTGGGAGATGGCCTGGATCAAGCAGGGCCACTGGAAAGCCATACAGATTATCAAAATCAATTATGTGAAGTGTCGTCCTGCCACTAGCTTCATATAGATACCTTATTGTCCTGTTTGCAAAGATATTCGAGATTTTGTGGAACGGGCATGCTGTTACATATACCTGGTAAGCTTTTAATATATTAGCATTCCTGTGAAAATGAAGGTAAATTTAATATTGCATCAGTTGGAAGAGAAGAAGCGACTTGAAAATCTGCACAAACTGACTAGCATCTTTATATAACCGTACTTGCATTCTTGCAATAAACAACTTGTTTCAAAACAGGGGTCAACGATTTTTAGGGGAGGGGTAATTTGAGAAGACCAAATTAATTGATTTCAAAAAATTCATTTTTTTCTAAGTCTACCCTATTCTATTTAGAAATTTTGAAAAGTCACCTCATTTTTTTTCACAACTTTTCAAAAGAAAACCCACCCTTCACCGGAAGTTTTAATTCCGAAGGGGTATGCACTGGAAGCAGGCTAGCATGTGGACTTGCACTGGGAACAGGCTAGCATGTGGAGATACAATTTTCTGTACAGGAAAAAAGAAGTTAACTCGGGTGAAGAGACCTCTGGTATTCTTTACTCAGGTGTCCATAGGTTTCTACTTGCGTTAGGAGGTTGGCTTCACCATCAAGAGACGAGTTCTGAACTTTAACACCTTTCTCCTTCTCTCAATCCTTGGAGCAGCCCTCATCTTGAAGTGTTAAGGTTAGGACAGTTATCTATTATCGCCTTTGAGGAGTCAATCGTTGTGTTGAATGGCTATCATTAAAGCCCATGAAGCCTCATGTTCCGCCTCACCTCCTCCATGTAGTTACTACCATGTGTTCTTGAGTTTCAGAGGCGAGGACACTCGTAAGACTTTCACAGATCATCTCTACACAGCTTTGGTACAAGCAAGACTATCCGTATTTAGAGACCACGACGAGATAGAGAGAGGAGGAAATCTGAAATGCGAATTGGATAGAGCAATCAAAGGGTCACAAATTGCCATAATAGTCTTCTCAAAGGATTACACGTCTTCAAAATGGTGCCTTTGACGAGCTTGCGATGATTCTTGACTGCAAAGATACCGCTCGGCATACAGTGTTTCCTGTATTCTATGAGTGGAACCATCTGAAGTGAGAAATCAAAGAGGTAGTTTTGTAGACGCATTTTTCTAGATATGAAGAGCAATTGATCACCGCTGGAAGTGATACGGAAACTGGAAAGGAATTGATGAAAAAAGTGCAGATTTGGCAGGGATGGAGTTGCGAAATGAAGTCGATGGGTAAGCAAATTCATTTGAAGTCCTTCATTACTTTTCTTTTTCAAAAAAAAAATTTGTGGTCTTCCATTTACGGTAGGACTTCAGGACATATTAGACGCCAACACGTGACTGTAATGAATACTTGCATTGTATCAACTGGCAACAAAGGATCCTCTATTTACCCCCTTATATAAAGATGGTCCAAACTTCATGAACAAATCTTATTGTTATGCATATTTTAGCCATTAAGTCTTAACTGCTGCCGGTATTGCAGCAAGCTTACGAAGTCCTTGCAGTTAAGTGACTGGCTATGATACCATACTTGAGATACAGAAAAAGATGTGGTGATTAGACAATCTAGATAAAAATCTGCAGCAAACTGATTCTGTTCTCGCAATGATTATGTTCACTTATGCTCAGTTCTTTTTCCAGGCACAAGTCGAGGTTTATCCAAAAAATTGTTCGTGTCATTGAAGCCGTAGAGTCTTGCGTGTTACTCACCATCAAGTTGGAATCAATTCTCGTGTCAAAAACATTAATGTTTGGATACAGGACAGGTGTGTTAATGCTAACATTCTTGTTATCTATGGAATGGGTGGAATTGGAAAAACCACCATTGCCAGAATTGCTTACAACTTAAACCTTCATATATTTGACAGCAGCAGCTTTGTTGCAGATGTTAAACTCGGAACAATTTAATGGCATACTTGAACTACAGAATCAAGTTCTTTCAAATATTCTAAAGGGGGAAAAGGGAAGACTATACAATGTTCATGAAGGCTCAATCAAGATCTATCAGGCTATATGTTGTAAGAGAGTCCTTGTTCTTCTCGATGATGTTGATAAGCTTGACCAATTCAACG
Organism: Escallonia herrerae; assembly: GCA_033070095.1. NCBI lineage: Eukaryota > Viridiplantae > Streptophyta > Magnoliopsida > Escalloniales > Escalloniaceae > Escallonia > Escallonia herrerae. Next base: position 4,926 of record JAVXUP010002866.1, read on the forward strand.
CACTACTTCGAACACGAGTGTTTTATCCAGGAAGTAAAATAATTATAACTACTAGAAAAAAGGCTTGCTAAGGGCTCGTGTAGCTCATAAGGTGCATAGGGTTGAATTTTTAGGTTGTGATGAGTCGACGGAGCTTTTTAGCTGGCATGCTTTCGGACAAGACCACCCAGTGGACGGTTATGTGGAGCAATCAGAGAGGTTAGTAAGGCGTTGTAATGGGCTTCCCCTGGCTCTTTAAGTTCTGGGTTCTTCTCTACTGGGTAAAAGCATAGACATATGCATTGAGCAAACTAGAAGAAATCCCTCATACTGACGTCCAAAAAGTCCTGGAAATAAGCTATGATACTTTGCAAGATGACTATGACAAGAACCTATTCCTCCATATCGCTTGCTTCTTCATTGGAGAGGAAAAAGATTACAGAGTTAAGATACTTGAAAAGTGTGGTTTGCATCCAATTGTTGGAATTGATAGTCTCGTCGATAGATGTCTCTTAATCATTGAACAAGCAACAAGCTGATGATACATCAATTACTCCAAGAGATGGGAAAACAAATAGTTCACAAAGAATCGCCAGAAGAACCTGGGAAGCGCAGTAGGCTATGGCATCATAAGGATTCCTTCCGCGTGCTAAAAGAAAAATTGGTAAGAAATACACTTCTCAGCTTTCCTTCTTACTTTATGATTATCTACAAGCATGTTTTTGCTTATCGTTTGTTTTTCATTTTTTGTTTATAAGGGAACAGAAACAGTCGAAGGCCTCATCCTTGATGTTAGTACGTTTCAGATGGATAGAGAAGGCTTCACTGTTGATAATGTCGATCGTGGGGCATCACTGAAACGACCCTTTTCTTGCTTAATCTCTTGGGAATGGATGAAAACTACGTTAACACTTCCAAAGGAGGGTGATTTGGATGTTGATGCATTTGCAAGGATGAAAAATATACAACTACTCCAACTCAACTATATACAGCTCACTGGGAACTATGAGGACTTCCCGAGAAGATTAAGATGCTTGCGTTGGCATGGATTCCCATTAAAACATTTGCCCAATGGCATTTCACTGGAGAATTTTGGTCGTACTGGATTTGCGTCATAGCTAACTCGAACGATTTTTGGAGGGAACCATGGTATGTTATTGAAGTTTACTCATTCCCTCATTAAGTTTCGTGATTAGTTATACTAGCTAAGGGACCCGTGCAATGCACGGGACGTCCTTTAATTTCTCAAATATAATCTAATATTTATTTCTATAGATATTTTACAACTGTTAATTTTCTTAACTTTCTAAAAATATTTTTTATAATGTGTTGTTATAGATTGTTTCTAACTGTTATTGTTTGAACTGCAAGTAAGAAATTTATGGTATAGTATATTGCCTTTGAATAGAACTTTTGAAAAATTAGCATTATAAAAACATACCTTAGCCACAAAGGTACAATGCATGATTTAATATGATCAGTTTTTACTCACAAATAAAATGTGAACGTTACAACTAAAAGTCTTATAGATTTAGAATGCCTTTTCATTAACATTTCGCGACGACATATGACAACAATCTCGTACTACTGTTTAACTGAATTTAAACTTTTTAGTCTAATATTTGGAGCTTTGTAGATATAATCATTAGTATGTATCAATGATATATCTGAAACCAATATAATTAAAAAAAAGTCAGTTATTTGTACCATCACTTCCAGTTTTTTGTGAGTTTAATAAGATCTGAATGTTACAATTAAAAATCTTATAGACTTAAGATGCCTTTTTATTAACGTTTCGCGATGACATATGACAACAATCTCGCACTACTATTTAACTGAATTTAAACTTTTTAGTTTAATATTTGAAGCTTTGTAGATATAATCGTTAGTATGTATCAATGATATATCCTGAACCAATATGAAAAAAAAAAGAAGTCAATTCTTTGTACCATCACCTTGTTTTTTGTGAATTTAATCTAGTAAAGAGTGTTATAACTTATTTAGTGTTGGTGTATATAAATCTCTCAATATTCCTATAAGCATAAAGGTCAAATTCACTCACCTTCTTTCTTCATGAAAAACTCTTTGTGTATGTTATTTGTCCTGTGCATAATGAAAAGGAAACATAGCATTGAAAGTGTTTCTATCTATACATAACTTATTAAAGTGTTACTAACATGACTTAATGAAAATATCATTAGAATATTAGATTAGTGTAGCCAGGGGCTAGAAAGTGGTTAACCACAAAAACATCGTCTTGCCTAATTAACGAAACTTTAAGGAATCAGAATGTGAGACCAAAATCAAAATTGAAAGATAAAGTCATTATAGGAAAAAAAATTTACTGCTTCTAGTCCTGAATATAATTTATGCACCTTCAAGTTGCTGTATTTAAGTTCTTCGCTTGTCTGTATAAGATTCTCGCTGTAACCCGTCTATGAATACTACACTAATACTACCTCCAACTACCTTAATTAGCACTATCATTGCCACTACAAATGCAGTTACCTTTACCATATCATAACTTTTGCTCGTCAGTGCACTTTTGTGTTTCTATCGTCAGTTTTTTTAGGTTCATCACTTTTTCAATCTAGTTTAGATCATAACTTATCAATCAGTACTGTAATGTAAATTAATATTACCTCGAAATACCTTAATTCTACCACTACAATAACTTTAACAACAACCATCACCTCTCCACTACCACCGTTTAGTTATGACTATCACCACCACAAACATCGACATACTACACGCCAACATCGCTACAGCCACATATTGTCCCACAAACATCGACATACTAGACGCCAACATCGCTACAGCCACATATTGTCACTACATAATCCAAATCTCACTACCAACATTCTAATTCTACCACAACAATTATCACTATCGTAATTATCATGGCTGATCACTCGCATAATTGCATATATTACCACCCTCACACATTCACATCTAGTACCGACATTTCGGCTATACCATTACCATCCTGAGGCCATCCAGGCTTCTCTCTTTTTGTAGTTATTTATGAAGGGTAAAAGATTCTTATAATTAATTTATCTTTTCGTCTCTTTTATTCTACAATTTTATTCTCAGCTTGTCACAAATTATTCTTCAATCGATTTTAATTTTTCTTGGAGATTCAATATAATTAGTTCTAAATATTTTGTTCATAATGTGCGTAACATGTTAGATTTTAAGAAAATTGGTGCAAAAAGACGAAAGTTACAATAAAACTTACGGAGAAAAGATTTCATTAAAAAGGAATAAAATTACCAAAACAAATAGGATGATGTTTTGCATAACTAAAAAATTGAGGTAAAAATAAAAATATACGCTATGAAAAGCTTATCTTTTAATTTATAAAGATTAATCATTAATTTCATACAGGATTTTCGTTGTTTACATTTGCGAGATTTTATTTTATTTATTTTAAATTTTTTTAAAAAGTTAGTAGTGCAAAATGAAGCTTTTTTCGATTATGTAGAGCTCTAAAAGTAGTAGATATGATTTTTAATTTTATAAGATTTACAAAAGCAGGGTCAATGATCATACTAAAGAATTAGTTAGTAGGGTATGATTTTCGTATTTTACATTTTTGAGATTTTATATTGTTATTTTAAAGTACTTTTGAGATTTTAATAATCAAAATTAAGGCCTAATGTATAAGTATATTGATTAGGTAGAGTTTTAGAAGGTTTATAATTAATTTCTTAGTTTTATAAAGTTTAAAAATATTGCATAAATTATACCTACGAATTTTATAAAAATAAATTAAAGTAAAGAGTTAAATAGAGTAGAAAAAGAAAAGCATATCAAAACAAATAGGATTCTAGAATCTTGGACTCTAAATAAAGAGACCAACTAAGTTAGGGGACTACCATATACAAAGTTGAAGTGGGTAGAGTTTTAGAAGGTGTATAATTAGTTTTTTAGGTTTATAAAGTTTTAAAATATTGCATAAATTATACCTACGAATTTTTAATAATAAATTATATTAAAGAGTTAAATAGAAAAGTCGGGCCAAAGATCATACGAAAAGATTAGTAAGTAGGGTATATTTTCGTATTTTACATTTTTGAGATTTTATATTGTTATTTTAAAGTACTTTTGAGATTTTAATAATCAAAATTAAGGCCTAATGTATAAGTATATTGATTAGGTAGAGTTTTAGAAGGTTTATAATTAGTTTATTAGTTTTATAAAGTTTAAAAATATTGCATAAATTATACCTACTAATTTTTTAATAATAAATTAAAGTAAAGAGTAAAAGAAAAGCATACCAAAACAAATAGGATTCTAGAATCTTGGACTCTAAATAAAGAGACCAACTAAGTTAGGGGACTACCACATACAAAGTTGAAGTGGGTAGAGTTTTATAAGGTGTATAATTAGTTTTTTAGTTGTATAAAGTTTTAAAATATTGCATAAATTATACCTACAAATTTTTAATAATAAATTATAGTAAAGAGTTAAATAGAAAAATAGGACCAAAGATCATACTAAAAGATTAGTAAGTAAGGTATGATTTCCGTATTTTACATTTTTGAGATTTTATATTATTATTTTAAAATGATTTTGAGGTTTTAATAATCAAAATTAAGGCCTAATGTATAAGTATATTGATTAGGTAGAGTTTTAGAAGGTGTATAATTAGTTTCTTAGTTTTATAAAGTTCTAAAACATTGCATAAATTATACCTACGAATTTTTTAATAATAAATTATAGTAAAGAGTTAAATAGAGTAGCAAAAAAAAGAATACCAAAACAAATAGGACTTTTGAATTTTATATATCTAATTCAAAAGAGTTGGATTTTAAATAAAGAGACCAACTAAGTTAGGGGACTACCATATGCAAAGTTGAAGCTTATGTGTCAGAAGGAGAATGCTCTTAAAAAGTCCTACTTGTCGCAAAGATAGAGTCCTAAAAATTTTACGTGTCGCGATTATAAGCGAAGGCTTTAGCTTTTTATATATATATAGATATGCTTTTGCCTAAAAAATTCCTGGTCTTCTTATTCATATCCTTTTTTGCCGTTAGTGCCTTGTGTTTCTGAAGACACTCGATCTCGGCCATTCTGAAAGGCTTGCAAGAACCTTTAACTTCTCAAGACTTTCTAATCTTGAGAAATTGATCCTTAAAGGTTGTGTGAATTTGCTTGAAGTTTGTTAATCAATTGGATTCCTCAAGGGACTTGAATTATTAGATCTTGAAGATTGCACAAGTCTTAAAAAACTTCCAAGGAACATAGGGGTGCTAAACTTTCTTCAAGAACTAAACATCTCTGGTTGCTCAAATCTTGACGACTTTCCAGTGGAATTAGGGAAGATGAAGTCATTGAGAGTGCTTCGAGCTAATAAGCTTCCTTTAAATCCAGTACCCAGTGCCACAGAGGAAGTGAAATCATGGCACACCTTTCCTCTGCCATGGGTTTCACTGCCCAAGAGAAGTGTACAAAACCTTCTGGTTTCTTTACCACGCTCCCTAGTGGATTTGAGTCTTCAGAACTGTAACTTATCTGATGATTCTTTCCCCCAGAATTTTGGCAACCTGTCCTCATTGAGGGTCTTAAATTTATGCAATAATCCTATATGTAGCCTGCCAGATTACACCAGAAGCTTAAAGAGGCTTTAGGATGCTTTAGGATGGTTGTAGGTGCGGTTCAATACATCTCTGGAGAGATTATCATTTTTATCACCTTCGCATAGTATCTGTGATCTATCAATATTAAACTGTGGAAAACTGGTTGAAGTAGATGGTTATGTCAAGAGAGAAGATATATGGAAAGTTGAGAGGGAAACAATCAACAATTTAGGGTTCCGTGAAGTAGAATCTCTGGAAAATATAGAGGTGATGTATTATGGTTCCATATCAGTTTAAGTGCCCCATCCAGGTACTCGACACAATATTTACGTGCTATCAATGTAAATTTACTAGTATTTTGGTAGACCTGACACCATTTTCGTTGCATCTTTATTTTGGTGGCAAAGCTTTTATTAAGAGTCACCACATATGAGCTAATACTCACTCCAAACCTGAGATTTCTCGTTGGTGTATATTGACATTACAATTTATGTGCCACAGGGATTTTATGAGTTCGGTATATTTAGCACATTTGTCCCGTCAAGAGAGGTGATGCCAGGATGGTTCAGTGAAAAGACTAACGAATCATCAATATCCTTCACTGTGCCTTCACTTGCAAATTTTACAATCCGATGCTTGGACATCTGTTGTCTATATACTGGTGTTCTTGTGCCTTACAATCTATCTTATATCGTGATCAACAACAAGACCAAGAATCTTATGTGGATATACAACCCTACGTACCTTGCATATCAGAAAAATGGGGAACATTGGGCATGGTTAAGCCAGTGGAAGTTTGGAAATCAATTGGAAGGTGGGGATGTGGTTAGCGTTTCCTTTGAGTTGTCCGATCGTCTTTGTGTAAAGGAGTGTGGCTTCAACTTTGTGTACCAGAGGAAAGGTGGTGGTAAGGACAAACGGGAGAATGAAACTAACAAGCACAATAACGGATACTTAACTTATGACACCATTGGCGGAGATCTATCAAAATATCAATTGTGCCCAGGAGTGTACTTCCTCTGTCGTCGTTCTCCTGTTGAAAATGATTTCCCCTATCGATTTTTAAAGAAATTCAGGAACTCCATGACTAGGAAAGGTGTGATTCTCCACCTTCTTATCAATTTAGCTAGTAAAAATGATATGCAATTTCAGTTGAATGTGGAGACTTATACGAATATCTTGTTATCTTGGAAACAGAATTGGATGATTGGGGCTGGGGCGGAAGAAGAGGTATTATTAGCAGAAATATGTAGCATGACAACCAATTGCTGTTATAGAGGACATCAGGTGACTGCTTTTTTTGCCTTCCTACTCATGGTTGTTCTCAAAGAAAGATTAGTCCTACTTCATTAGCTAATTGCTTGTCCCCCCATTTCAAAATTCCACCGCTAAACTTTTTGCAAAAAATTGTAAAAATTTGAAGGGGACAAATTTTGAAGCGAAGGGAGTTATCCAATTGGATAAGCAGATAGATTTGTCTAATATTTTGCTAACGTGTTTTGCTAATAGTGACGCTTCTTGACAGGGAGTTCCAAAATAAGAAACAGATTAAGAGAATGCCACGGATGTGAAGACAGATTGGGAAACATGGGTCTGAGCAGCCTGATAGAGCTGAATCTCTTTGGATTTCATATTTCTCTGCTGATCTAGTTCTTTTCTGTTGCCTGTAACCAAAACTTGGCATTACATATGTATAACAACGTTGAGTAACAGCAAAACCTTGAACTGGTAGCAACATTGGGAACATCTACTGAGGTTATTACGCTTTCCCTTGGAAGAATGTCCTTTTTGTCACATACACCGGGTCAGCGTTGTGGATGCACTCCTTTGTGAAGGACTGGTTGAAGTAGAAATCTAAGAAGGTTAAGATTTATGAAAAGCTAGATAAAGCGTAAGAGTATGCCTCCTCGGTCGTTCTCGGGTCTCGCCATAGAAGATCTGAGTATCCCGGTATGGAAGGTATGAGCGGTATCAATCTGATTTAGCAGTTTGGGACAAAAAATCATACTTCCATTGAGATATTGATAGTTCCACGGGGGTGCAACGAAATTTCTCTTCTTTTAGAAGTTGACTGGGGCTGGAGCAACAGACAGATGATAATATGTTCATGAAGATACCATCAAGGTTAATCAGCCCATTTCTTCCCAAATCAGTTTTACCAATAACGGAGTAGAAATGTGGGTGTTGGTGAAGAGGACCAATTCAACAAACTACATAGAACAAGACTACAAAAAGCGTTTTTAAGAAGTCCTTGGCAAGGACTCGTGCTGTCGTGCATAGTATGTGCACTTCATGTTGTGCGTATAGAGTTGAATTGGACCATTCCGCTGCTATTTTATTAATTAGGTAAAGAAATGTGTTACCTGCCATGGCAAGCCAAGAGAAGAAGCAAGGAAAAGAAACTCTTGCCAAGTGTTCCTTTACAAAAGCGCTGCCTTCAACGTCTCCTGGTCTCACCCAGTCCATCCATCAATTTTCAAAGAAGCATTAGGATTAAGCAATGGCGTGTCAGACAGGGTGTTTGTGGAAATGCCTAGGTGAAAGTATTTGGATCGGAAGGTTTGTAAGCAGCTCCCTCTTCTTCGAGTTATCACCAGTAAGAGTGGCGTTTCTCGAAGCTTCCAACGTGGAAAAACTAACTGGAGGACCTTCACACTGCCTGCCAAGAGAACGAGCTACCTTTAAATGAAGTAGACTTGGAAACTTCATTGAGCCCTTCAAATGAAGTAGACTTGGAAACTGCCGCATTGGCAAGTATGAACGAATTGCAAATACAGCTCAATTATCTACTGCTCTCTGGAGAGATTAAGGTGGTTGCGTTGGTATGGATACCCTTTCCGACGTTTGCCCGTCTGCTTATGACATGAATAATTTGATTGCTCTTGATTAGTGTTTCAGCGAAATATGGTAAAGCAAGTCGGTGGTCATTAGTATGTCTGCCGACTTAACAATCTACATGTTTTTCCTTCGCTTGTAAATACTTGGATCTCTGAAGATACTAAATCTCGGTGATTCCAAAAAAGCTTACCAGAACCTTAGGGAGCGTGTTTCATTAATCTACAAGATGATACAAGCCTAAAGAAATTTTTGAGAAACATTGGCTTGCTAGATTCTCTTCCAGCACTAAACATCTCTGGTTGCTCACCTCTTGAAGAGTTGCCAGCAGAAATGCAGAACATGAAGTCACCTAACGTGCTTCAGGCTGGTAAAATTCACCTAAACTCATTGCCTGATGTACTTGGTGAGGTCAAATCATGGCATCAAATATTTTTTTCCCTCTGCTGTCGAAATCAAGAAAAAATCCATAAAATTTCTGTCTTTACTTTCAAACGGTTGCAGTTCATTATGCCACGATTCATTCCCCAATAATTTCAGCAGCCTATCCTTGTTGCACGTCGGATTGCATCAGAACCCTTGGTAGCCTGGAAGTCCTCAGTTTAGCTGGATTTCAAAGGCTCCAATAAGCTGCTGGTCTGCCAATTACTCTGATTTCGTTGGAAAGGAAATCAGAGTCTTTGCCGCATTCAGGTAGTATCTATTGGCTAGGCAAATACTTTTGGCGCAAAGAGGGGCAAGTAGAAGGTAATGTGAAGAAGAGTCCCACAGCAGCATTCCATGGATAGCAATTAATGAACAATTCGGCCCGGAAAAGGTTATGCAAAGAATGGTCACCTAGGTGCTCTCTCTCTCTAGTTCGTATATATGGAACAGGGGTTTGATGAATTTGAGATATTTAGCACATTTGTTCCGGTAAGGGATGTGTTACGAGTCCGAATCACTTCAAAAAGCGGGGGTCATCAACATCTTGTAACTGTGCCTGCGCCTGCTAATCTTACCATCCGATGCTTGAAATTAAGCTGTGTTTACTCGTACAGTTCTCCCACACTTGTCTCGCCTTGCAATAAGCAACACCACCAAGGATTTGACGTGGATATACAGCCCTTCGAGACACCGGTTCACCAGGGACATTGGGCCTGGTTAAGCCAGTGGGAGTTTGGAACTCAGCTGGAGGCCGGTGATGAAATAAATTACAGTACAACATGTCCGACTTATGACACCAACGGCTGAGAAACAAATGAGGTAACACTGCGAAACTGGACCCAGGCGGGGACTGTAGTTCAAGCAAATGAGGTCACCGACGTTATCCTCATCCCCCGGCAGGCACCTTGTGAAATTGGACTTCGTGAACTGGACAGGTCTGTGCTCCAGCTTTCTGTTCCATTAAAAGTAAAAAATAAAAGAGCGGGGAAAGTTTAAGGTCTCGCTTCATACTCATCTTTTTTTTTTTTTTGAAAACTGGAAAAATTAAGTGGTAACTCCCCCCCCCCCCCCCCCCCCTCCCTTAGTTTAAAAAATCAGTTTTTAAAGCTGTTTTTAAAATTAGTTTTTTTTCAGTGTTGATTTTTTTTTTGAGACCACTACCCTCCCACCGGCGGCCGCCGCCGCCGGCAGTCACCAACCACCGTCGGCCACCGCCACACCCCATCACCGCCAACGCAAACTACCACAAAAAAAACTGAGTTATCAAATACCCACTTATTTTTGTTAAAAAAAATTAAACTGCTCTTTAATTTATTTTTTTTGAAAACTGAAAATAAAAAAAAAAGTTTTGTCAATTACTTTTGGAAGCCATTTGGCCAAGTCCCCCGAGTCATGCTTCCGGTGGTTTTAACTAATCACTTACTCTTTTCTTTTTTCTCTCAAAGTGTGAGAAGAAAAATCGGTTACAAACAGGAAGTCAAGGCTAAAATATAAACATACAGACTTTATTTTTTATTAAACACCCTCTATCTTCTTCCATCTTTCTTCTTTCTTGTATAATTCCACACATAAATTTGTCATATTATTTTGGAGAGTGTGGATACTCTAAGGTTTTTAGAGGAATTTTTAACTGCATTAAAACTCCTTCGATGATTGTTGTAACTTTGGGGTGAAACATCATTACATGAATTGATTTATTATTGATTGTGATTTCGTATAATTAGTTTGACAAAAATTCTTTCTCATATATACTACCAACAACAAAGTGTAACAGAGTAAAAAACGGCACCCATATTCCCGATGTTTACTTGAGACCATAATATATGAGCTTTTCGGAGATAACATGCCTGATGTTAAGGATTATGATAACTAGGCAGAAGTTTCATGTACACCTCCTCAGTGAGCTCCCTATTACGGAATGCATTTTTTGTATCCATCTAAAACAGAGACCAACGATGAGCAGAGAGAACTGCAATTACAGCCTAGATAGATGTAAGACGAGCTACATGAACAAAGGTCTCTTCATAATCAATATCATACTCGTGTATATATCCCTTCACTAAAAGTCGAGTTTTGTAACGTTCAATTCTGTCATTTGCATGCAGTGGAAGAGCCAGAAACGTTGAGGGGGGAGGGCACTATATATATATATATTCAGCGAGAAGGATATTTACAAACTCATGTCTTAATATGCTTGTCCATGCTTTTACGCCAGCAAAAGTTAAATTTCCTTAGAATTCAGTCAACGTTCAAACTAATAAAATAATGACATTTGAATTCCTTTGGTTCAGTCTAAATGGCTCCGGTAGAAGCTCAACAAAGAATTATTTGGATAGTAAAGACTCAATTGCTACTACAGTGAAACATTCAAATTATAAGTTTCAAACACGGATCTTACTATGAAAATCGATGTCTAACCTTCAGGTGTTAAAATACGAATAAGGAGTCCACCGTGATATTGCCACCAGCCACCAAGCAGCACTTCAGGTTGATTTAGGGTATCTCAAAAACAAGATAGAAAAATCTCCATCTGTTACAATACCAATCAAGGGTAGCAAATTTTACCCCAAAGCCACCAGACAGCTGGCTCGACTTCATTTAACTTTCGCTAAAATTTTTAGGTACTTTAACATGTAAAATAACTAAAAAAACATCTCATTTAGGTAATTTTAGAATTTTTAGGTAGGCACTTTTATCATTGAAAGTAAAATATACTACACAAAAGGAAAAATTTTTGGAGGAGTAGGTGGGCACCGGCCCACCAGTGCCAACCACTAGCTCCGCCACTATTTTGCATGTGTCTTGATCTTGTACACCCACTTGCAACCTACAACAGATTTATTTGGAAACAGATCAACTAAATCACGAGTAAGAGTCTTAGTGAGTACATTTAATTTATCATTCAGAGCCTTTTGTAGGAGGTCTTTAGAAGCTCTGCATGGGTAGTAGGTTCAAGAAAAATAATGTGGGCAATGGAGCAATCATAAAGGATTATTGTGCTAAACTAACCAAACAAAAGAGGTACGAACCTGACTATTTACAATACGCTCAGGGCTTTTCTTCAAGAAGGTTCCATCCATCCGCTAGCTCTGACTATTTACAAAGTAGACGAACATAAGCCTGGAGAATTCTGTTGGTACTCTAGCCAAAGATTAATCCCTGTTTTGTTTGGAAGAAAATTGGTTAAAGTGCCACTATAGATGATGTTTTTTGACCAGATCATTAGCTGTTTCTTATTTGTCTCGGGGACCAACGGAATCTAAGGGAGTTTCACAAGCAAAAAATAGAGAGCCCCTCTACCAGATTGAGGTAGTTGGGTGAGACGTAGATTGTCTCACTCTCTTGGTCAAATGAACTAGATGTCCACTTTAAGTACATTGTTGGCCTTTTTAATTTGTTAATCATAAGACATCTACAGTCGTTAAAAGTAATCTGGCCTTTTTAATTGTCTTTAAGAACTGTCTGTTATTTTTTCGTCCTTACTGCACGCTTTACTTGACAACCGGCAATCAGTTCTTTGGTGGGGTTACACAGGCTTCAGATTAGATCTTCGATCGATGTTCTTTTGCTTCACATATTAGATTCTGTTGCTGTTAAACACTTGATTGAGAACCACAGCCAGAGATTTGGCCTGCAAAACATAACACAGAATGACCGTCGAGTGGGTTCTTGTGGAGGAACCATAGAGTGATTGCCGAGTGGGGTTCCAGTGGAGAAACTCTTCGATGCTTAAGTCAGAGCGCAACTAATAGTATAGAACTCTGAGAAAGCAATATGACACATTGTATGTGTGTGTAGTTTTTATTTTACATACCTGGGGGTAGACTCCTTTATATAGTCATAGGTGGAAGACTACCAGTAGGTTTGTGAGTCTTGGTGGCTGATCCTTGGGCCAAGCTAATAGGGATCGTGTTAGGTTCCTTGAAAATCATGTCACCATCCTTGATGATTAAGTTAGAATACCTTTAGGATTCTATCTCTACCAACATAGCAAGTACTAAATCTGTAACCATCCAGGGTTGACCATTTGTCATAACTGTCACATGTCATTCACTGATTAGGGCCGTATTTTAGCTACATCATAATGACCCCTGCTTTTGCCAGCGGCTACGGAGAGGGCGAAAGCACACCTTTTCACTGGAATAGCTAAAATAGTGGTTTAATATGCCCCAAACAGAAAGAAGATGATTCTTGACACTCTGCTCGGCTAGAGTGCTTGGATAGCACTCTGCTCGAGCATATGCCTTTGTCTGAACATAATGAAGATGATCTTGGCGCTCTGCTCAGGCAAAGTGCTTGGACAACAATATTCTCGGGTAGATGCCTTTATCGGAACAGAATGAAGACAATCTTGGCACTTTGGTTAGGGAGAGTGCTCGGACGACAATCTACTTAGGCAAATGCCTTTATCAGAACAGAATGAAGACAATCTTGGCACTCTGCTCAGGCAGAGTGCTCGGACGACATTCTACTCGGGCAGATGCCCTTGTCTGAATAGAATGAAGATAATCTTGATGCTCTGCTCAGGCAGAGTGCTCGGATAGCATTCTGCTAGGGCAGATGCTTTATTCCTCATTGTGCTTCATCTGAGCACAAAGGGGATGAAGTTCGGGACTCTGCTCAATCAGAGTGCTTAGACACTATTCTGCTCGGCCATATGCTTTATTTCTCCTTGTGCTCCGTCCGAGCAGAAGGGGGGATGAAGTTCGAGACTCTGCATGAACAAAGTGCTCGGCCAGCATTCTACTCAGCCAAATGCCTTATTCCTCATTGTGCTCCGTCCGAACACAAGGAGGATGAAGTTTGAGACTGTGCTCAGGTAGAGTGTTCGCGTAGCATTCTGCTCTGACAGATACCTTGTTCTTCCTTATGCTTTGTTCGAGCACAATGTGATGAAGTTTGAGACTATGCTCGGGCCGAGTGCTCAGATAGATGCTTTATTCCTCCTTGTGTTCCGTCCGAGCATAAGGGGGATGAAGTTTGAGACTCTGCTCAAGCAGATTGCTTGGATGACATTTTGCTCTAGCAGATGTCCTGTTCTTCCTTGTGCTTCGTCCGAGCACAAGGGGGATGAAGTTTGAGACTCTGCACCGGCAGAATGCTAAGACGGTATTCTGCTCATGCAGATGCCTTGTTCCTCCTAGTGCTTCATCCAAGCACAAAGGGGAGGAAGTTCGAGAGTCTATTCGGGCGGAGTGCTCGGACGACATTCTGCTTGGGCAGATGCCTTGTTCCTCCTTGTGCTTTGTCCGAGCACAAGGGGGATGAAGTTTAAGACTCTGCTTGGGCACAGTGTTTGGACTACATTCTACTAGGGCAAATGCCTTGTTCCTCTTTGTGCTTTGTCCGACAGGCGGTTAGGTGGCACTGTCAAGATATTGTCTGGTCACTCTTGACTTTTTTGACTCTATTTTCCGTTGGGAACTTCATTTTGAGGTGATCACCTCAAAATGATAACGATATAGAGTGCTTGGCAAACTACCCGAATAGGGTAGAAGAGAATCAGTGGCCTATTCTTGTCCACTTTTGGGGTTGCAAAAATGTGAAGGTATGTTTCAAATGGTTTGGACTGAAGTTTTTGTAGCATGTACTTATAAACTGATCGTTTTCCCATGTTGGCTTTCTTTAACAGTTTGTTTCAAATGCTAGGCAAGGAGTGAAAAAAACAAAAAGAACAGGGAGAAAATGAAGTTCCCTCGTACGAATGGTCGGAAGAGCAATGCTTAAGTAAGAGTGAAGCTAAACTCTCGTATACGTACTACAATAATTGTAAGTAAGTGCAGATGACTAATGAGCTTAAATTGGCATTTAAATGTGCTTTGATGTAGCTAAGGAATTCTATCGGTGAAGACCCATCTCATTGTGAGTTTTTCAAAAGAACACACACAAGAATAAGACCAGGGAGAAGCAGGGGGCAGTATACAACTGGAGAAGTGGCTGAAGCTGTTGTATGTGCTTCTCCCCCGTAACCCCAAGATTACAATAAATATTAACATTAATAAGGTTGGATAATAGTGGCCTTTTACTCTTTTGTTTGCACAGGATAAAATGGACAATTTTGCATCAGAACTTCCAGATTCTGTTGATAAAAGTATCAAACTCGTTAAATTCTTTCTCTCTCAACCCGTGCTTCGATTTCAATTATAATAACCTACTAATCACAGACAACCGTGTGTGTGTTTTCGAGCTCCATCCCACAACGGCTCTTCCATGTCTCTCAACAAATCATAAAACTTATGAGCACCCACGTTCGGCTGTTGGGGACTGTCATCGCGGCGGTCATCACCCTAATCAATATTAGCATGCCCAGCATCCATAATCATATCTCTGTAATCATACTGTGGCTCCTCCCTAACTTCAGCTTGACTAGCCGGGTTGGATGACAATACTATTGTTTTCCTGTACTGCGTTCACCTTATGTATCCACCCATAAAACCGTACCGACAAAAATATCATTTTACCATCATTCTTTTTCTCCAATGCAACAACTTGCATATACTATGTGGACGCCTTATCTTATCAAAGTCAACATATGCAAGATGCGCGTAAGCGAAGCCGAGAAATTCGTCAACGCGATCCTCAAAGTCATCAACATTCTTCCTTTTCATCCAACTTCGATTGACCGACATGACTACTGAGATTATGTACTATATATCAGCTTAAATTATGACCAATAATTAGGCAGGGTCGATGTAAATATGAATGCATGCATGTGAAAACATGTCTATATATATCCCCTCCGTTCTCTAATAGGTAGTGGTCCTATCCCATTTAGAAAAACACGTGTTTATAAAACAGTTACCAACTCATGCTTCGTTTAATGTCTGCAAAAAATTCGGGAGCACTTCCCCATATTTCTCCAAGTACACGACATCAATTAGATGTTCTAACATTCATCTAATCTTGCCTTGTAAGATTTAACGGATGTTAGAACACCAGATCTACATGCACCCAGAGAAATTCAGGAGAATGCATAAAATATTCATGACATAGAACACAGAGCATGAGTCGATACACAGTTTTATAAACACTTAGCTTTTCTGAATTGTCCAAAATGGACATCCAAAAGCTCATTACAAAGCATTACTTTGTAATGAATACCTTTGAACGGGAACTAAGAGTTTTTATGCATGTGTGCGTTCAACAATTGGTAACATATAGAAAAATCTTTTCAAAACATCAAAATTTCAGATATGTTTCTAATTTCACTTTAATTAGAATTCGTTGGCAACGAGTTGAACCAACTAATTGTCAATGGACTTCACAAAATAACAACGAATATTCTTAATGCAAGATTTAATAGGGTTGATTACACTAGGCACCCCGAAGTTTTCACGCGGTAGCGTGCTGCACCATAAAATTGTTTTTAGCTATCTGCCACCCCAAAATAGCATAAGTGTGGCACCCAACACCCTCCGTCCAAATTCCGGCCAAATTCAGGCAAAAAAAATTAATAAGCTGAACTTAGGATGACATTTTTGGAACATCACAGAAACCCTATTCTCTAAATTGGGTCAATTGCACTAGGAACCCCGAAGTTTTCACGCGGTAGCGCACTGCACCTTGAAGTTTTTTTAGCTATCTATCACCCCAAGTTTTTATAAGTGTGGCACCCAACACCCTCCGTCGAAATGCCTCACCGGATAAGTAATTTAACTTAAACAATGGGGCATTTTGGTCAAAAAGATTAAAAAAAAGGGAGGGAGGATTGCAATGGGTTTGTCAGGCGGCGGCGCGAGGCTGTTGCCGCTGTGGAGGGCGGGGGAAAGAATAAGAAGGAAGAGAGGGGCTCCGCATCGTCGACAGGGGGAGGGATGTTGCCAACGGAGAGTGCGGCTGTTGCAGGCGCGAATTCTTGGCTGTTGATATGCATTACTCTGTGACGGGGGAGGGACTGGTTGGGGGGGTCAACGTCGCCGACGAGGGAGGGACTGCCGGTTAAGAGTGCGGCACCGGCCTAAGATACGAAAGAGGGGCAAAGGATAGCGGCACAGGGCTGTTGCGGCCGTGGGGTGGGAAGAGACTCTGTCGGCATGAGATGCCGAAGGAAGGGTGCGGGGCGAAGGGGAGAGAAGAGGAAAGAAGGCAGGGGACGAGGTTGGCATCGCCGATAGGGGGAAGGGGCACTGTCGGAAGAGGGGGGGACACCAGCGTGAGATGCCGGCGTAAGGGGGTTGGCGGCGCAAACGGCTGATAGAGATTAGGGTTTCTGTGATGTTCCAAAAATGCCCTCCTAAGTTCAGCTTATTAATTTTTTTGGCCGAAATTTGGACGGAGTGTGTTGGGTGCCACACTTATGAAAATTTGGGGTGACAGATAGCTATAAAAAACTTTATGGTGCAGCGCGCTACCGAGTGAAAACTTCGGGGTGCCTACTGCGATTGACCCCTTTTTTAATCTTTCTGACCAAAATGCCCCTTATTTAAGTTAAATAACTTATCTGGTGAGGCTGTTGGCCGGAATTTGGACGGAGGGTGTTAGGCGCCACACTTATGCTATTTTGGGGTGGCAGATAGCTAAAAAACAATTATGGTGCAGCACGCTACGGCGTGAAAACTTCAGGGTGCCTAGTGCAATTGACCCGATTTAATAATAACGAGTTGAACTATATCTGTGGAATATGGATTAATCATGGATGTACAAGGGCTTATTAGGATTAATTAGGGATGTATTAGGTTAAGTAGGGTAATTAGGGTTAGTAGATTTAAATAGGGTAATTAGGGCTACTTTCAGTCATTAGTGTGTAATTAAGTTTAATTAGGGTTACTTCAAGATGTGTTAGGGGTTAATTAGGTTAACTAGGGTTAATTAGGAGTTCGTGGTTATTTAGGATTGAGTAGGGGTAATTAGTGTTAATTAGGGCTTAATTACGAGTTAATTAGGGTTAATTAGTATTATTTAGGGTTTAAGTAGGAGTTAATTAGTGTTTATCAGGGTTTATGGTTTAATTAGATATGTTAGGGCTTATTAGTATTAATTAGAAGAAATTAAGGCTAATTAGGATTTAATTGTGCTGATTAGTATTGATTAGGACTAATTAGGGTTAATTGGATTTTTAGGGTTAATTATGACTAATTAGGCTGACTATAGCTAATTAGGGTTAATTAGGTTCATTAGGGTTAATCAGGACTAATTATAACTAATTAGAGTTTAATTGGGCTAATACAGGGTTGATTAGGACTAATTAGGGCTAATTAGGGTTAATTAGTCCTAATTAGGGCTTAATTACGAGCTAGTTAGGGTTTAATTGAGCTAATTAGGAATTAATTACGAGTTAATTATAACATTGACAAATTCAATTTCTTAATTTGATAAACATTGACAAATTCAATTTCTTAATTTGACAAATTCAAGTGCTAGGACTTAGTTAAGATCTTTAATCATTTATGACAAAAGGATACAGGTAAACATTGACTAAGATCCTTCCATTTCTTCTCTAGCGGGGATTGAAAGTTTCAGCAAGGAAAATTTATGATTCCCTATTTTTTCCAGCCTCCCATGGCTTAAGCAGTGCTTGACTTCAAAATTAATTTGTTAGGCCCAAACGTATTACTCTTCTTCACATAATGTACAACAATAAAATTGAAGCATAATATGTATACCAACAGACCTCTATAATATCAAAAGGGAAAATGGAGATAAAGACAACAGTTAGCAGGAAAGATGCAGTAAGCCATACTAAAGATTAAGAACATATACTGAATTGATGCACCTAAATATGCTCACTAACAAAAATTATAGATTTATAACATGCATTAAACCAAAGTAGGGCAAATGGGCATACGGCGGCGGCGGCGGCAGTGGAGGGCCTTGGTGGTGCGGCAGTGGAGGGTTTGGTGGTGGGCGTTGGTGGCGGGCGGATGTGAAGGGTGAAGGGGCACGGCGTTGGGGGGGGGGGGGGTGCCTCCAGAGGTGGATCACCGTAAAGGGGGTCACCAAAGGGGGAGAATGCCGGTGGGTGGGTGAGAGTGAGAGACAGAGAGAAACGGGGGAGAGAGAGAAAGAAGATGAAGAGTATTTTATGGAAGGACTTTTAGCGACAAAAAATTTCATCACTAAAAGTTTGTCGCTAAAAATCTTATTTTAAACACATTTACCGACGGTCGTATTACGTCGCTAAAAAAATTTAAAGAAAACCCTCGAATATTAGAAATTTTCTAAAAACTTTTTAGTGACAATACTTCCGCCACTACAATTCTGTCGGTAAAAGTCTGTCCGCAAATACTTTCTAA
This sequence comes from Escallonia herrerae, assembly GCA_033070095.1. Taxonomy (NCBI): domain Eukaryota; kingdom Viridiplantae; phylum Streptophyta; class Magnoliopsida; order Escalloniales; family Escalloniaceae; genus Escallonia; species Escallonia herrerae. Next base: position 23,980 of record JAVXUP010002866.1, read on the forward strand.
AAACTTTTTAGTTATGACTTTGGTGCTTTTAGCCTTTTAAAATCCAAAATTGATACCTTGAATGCCTTTTCTATTTTCAACTTCTTTTTCGCTGTTATATCTGGGAGATTCCAGGCGCAAGATTTCCTAGAGTTGGCACAGCAGCCTTGTTTAGCACTTGGGGTAGTCTCGTGTGGTTTCCAGTGAGCTGCTCCCAGCACAGTTCTAGGGCTCAAATGACATCGCTTCATATTGAGTCTGTTTCCCAGTGTTATGGCACCATACGGAATTTATAAATGCAGGCTGTACTATAAGATCAGAATTTTTTAGTGCCTTCCTTCGTTAAGCAGCAGAGACCTGATCTGTTAGCATTTCCCGCTTACGGCCTTTTGTCATAGATTGCCTGGAGAAAGCTAGTTTGGTGTTGTCACTTCTGTGACTGTTTGCTACATTAAGATTTCAATGATTTTGGGTCTTAGTTATTAGTGCTGGCCTAAATTTTATTGCTCGTATGTTACAAGGCTATGTTGCCTGCAATCCTACTAAAGCAGATACTACAATGGATTGGATACAAGATACGAACGTGTTCGGAATTGGTTCTCGAAACAAATCTTATATTCAAATCTTAATCAGCTTTCAGAGGTAGCTTTAAGCGAGTTCTAATAAAATTAGTTTTAAGCTATAGATGGTCTTTGAATAAAAGTATTAAAGTAGTTTAAATGTGGTGAAAATGACCAAATTTTTGTGTTTGATTAAAACGTGTTAAAGGTCTTCGTAATTAGTTAGGATATTTTGGTACGTTACTTGATCAGACCTTATTAAGAAAACAGTGATTAATCCACAATGTCGTTTTCTTAGATATGATTTAATTATAATAGCTGATTTAATCAGTTTTGTATGTTTTTCACATACTTAACAACCTGATTCAATCTAGATCAATCACAAAAATGCTCTTAGAAGAACATAAAAATAAAAATAGTTAATGTGAAATGTGAAGATAATAGTGCATTTCTATTTATGAGGAAAAATGTTAGCTCACTCACCTTACAAAAGTCATAGTCAGTAAAACCCTTTGAAGTTGTAAAATTGTTTTCTATTGTTTAAGCTTGGTTTATGTTCAGTAACAACTTTGACTCGTTTATCACTCGACAATCTTGAGATAAAGTTTCTCATTATCTAATCGAGCTCAATAGTAACAAGCTTTCTAATGTATTCTTGTTTTCAGTCAACTTACAAGTTGATTTAAAACCAGATTTTAAACAATCACACGCAAGTCCTGAGTCCAAGTAAATTGAATCATTTTTCAAGCCAATCTAATCACGTTCAACATAAGATTACATCCACAGTAGTTACTTTCTAAAACCTTATGTATAACACCATTCTTGGATGAAACAACCCTTCAAAACAAACCCACCTTCTATTAATTAGTCCTTAATGTCCCGCACATTTTTATTATGGAAGCTAACTTTAGAAGAAACGCCACGCAGGCGCCTAATGGACGCTTATAAGGATGCTTACGAGGCAATTACTGGGCAAGGTCTCCAGAATATCTATACCCTTCTTGTACATAAGAGATAGTTCTAGAGAGGATTCTAGAATGGTAGAGAATCTTGTAAATAGCTAGAGAATTCTAGAAGCGGAATATGATCCGTAGGATGGAATGTATCTCCACCGTCCGTCGAGAGGTGGACTAGTATAAATAGCCGAGGCCTCATTTGGCCAAAGCACACAAGTATTCTTGTACACAAGCACACAAGTATTCTTGTACACAAGCAATACAAGCATACATTCTCACGAACTCTCTCTTGTATTCTTCTTGGTTCTTTTGCTTCTAGCATTGCCCAGCCCGAGTGGAAGGCTGACTTAGCACGAGCAAAGGGGCTTGTTCGCTAAGTGCCGCATGATTCGACATAGCGAAAAAGTTCGATCCATGATAGGTGGTATCAGAGCTTGATTATGAGGGGTCGTGCCAAGCAAGGAGCAACAATGGCAGGCAAGGATACTAGTGTGGGAGCATCAGGAGTTGCCGAGGAGAATGTCGTTGTGAAATGTGGTATGGACGAACGCTTCCTTGGATGGACGAACGTGTGTCTTGGAAGAAGCCATGGGCGATGTGAAAGATCGCTTAGGCTTCGTTGAGAAAAACCTCCAAACCTTGGAGGATCATGTGTTGGAGGAGCTCGAGTCGCTCAAGAAGGCGGTGACAGGTCAAGATGAACTGCGCACTCGATTCATGGAGTTGTTCCCGAATCTTCAAGAACAACTCGACGTGGTTAAAGTTGGCGTGGAGGAGACGAGGCAAGAAATGGCCATGTGCAAGAAGGCCATTGCGGGTGGAGCTGTCGTCACTCCCAGTCCAAGGGTGGACGCGCCAAAGCCAAAGGAATTCGGTGGCAAGCGGGATGCGAAGGAGCTTGACAACTTCATATGGCATATGGAGCGCTACTTTGAAGGTGCTAGCATAACAGATAAAAAGGCTAAGGTAAGAACTGCTACTCTCTATCTCATCGACACTGCTACACTATGGTGGCGTAGGAAGCACAATGATATTGAGAAGGGTCTATGCACCATAGACACTTGGGAAGTGTTCAAGAAAGAGATAAAGAGGCAGTTCTACCCCTAGAATGTTACCTATGAAGCTAGGAAGAAATTGAGGGAATTGAAGCACAAGAGTAGCATCAATGATTACGTGAAGGAGTTCACTACTCTCATGCTCAACATTCCTAACATGATGGAAAAGGACCTCCTCTTCAAGTTCATTGACGGCCTCTAAAATTGGGCTAAGCAAGAACTTCAACGCCGAGGCGTGAAGGACATTGATGAAGCCATAGCGGTGGTGGAGTCGTTGATGGAGTACGCAAGAGTAGGGGACTCTTTAAAGGGGAAGAATGCACAAGTGGCTTCGAAGGGTAACCACGCCAAAGGTGGGGGAGACAACCCAAGGCGTGGAACAAAAGGAACAACCAAGCTGGCACCAGCAAGTCCGATGGCCATGGCAAGCTAGAGGAGAGGAGAGGCGAGCCAGGAACAAGGCTAAGGATGGATGCTTCTTCTGTAGAGGGCTGCATTGGGCGAGGGATTGCCCGCGACAAGGCAAGCTAAATGCCTTGGTTGAAGAGAAGGAGGAGCCCGAGAATCAAGCTGTGCACATGGGCTCGCTCTAAATCCTCAATGCTTAACATGCAAAAGCTGTGGCAAAGGTCCCTACGAGGGAGGGACAAGGCTCGACGGGCAAGGGATTGCTATACGTCGAGGCCAAGTTGAATGGGAATCCCATGCAAGTGATGGTTGATACGGGGGCAACCCACAACTTCGTCACAATGGAAGAGGCCAAGCGGCTAGGCCTCAAAGTGGTTGGCGGCGGAGGATGGTTAAAGTCTGTCAACACCAATGCAAAGCCTCTACAAGGCGCAGCACGACAAGTGGATATGTGCCTTGATTTGTGGAGGGGCTTGGTGGATTTCTCAGTGGCCCCAATGGATGACTTCAAGGTCATGATAGGCCTTGACTTCTTGCGACAAGTGAATGCATTAGTGTCGCCTTATAGCAACGTGGTGCATATCATGGAGAAGGGAGCGTTGTGTGTGGTGCCTATGTCCGCGGGGACGTCTAGCGCCAAGACCCTATCATTTATGCAGTTATCGGCGATGCAACTTGTGAAGGGAGTCAAGAAAGGGGAGGCAACCTACTTGGCGGCCCTAAAGATGGAAGACAACGTGGGGGAGTCGACCTAGCCACTACCAAGGGAGATTGAAGAAGTCCTTGAGGCAAGTAAGGACGTGATGCCGCCTGAGTTACCAAAGCAGCTTCCACCTAGGAGGGATGTGGATCACCAAATAGAGCTTGAGCCGGGGACCAAGCCACAATCGATGGCACCATATAGGATGGCACCGCCAGAATTGGAGGAGTTACAGAGACAACTAACTGAGCTAAAGGAGGCGGGATACATCCAACCTTCCAAAGCACCCTATGGAGCGCCGGTCTTATTCCAAAAGAAGCACGATGGTTCGTTACGGATGTGCATAGACTATCGGACACTTAACAAGGTGACGGTCAAGAACAAGTATCCGATTCCATTGATCGCGGATCTCTTCGACCAACTTGGAAGGCCCAAGTTCTTCACCAAATTAGATCTAAGGTTGGGGTATTATCAAGTTCGCATAGCCGAAGAAGATGAGCTGAAGACCACATGTGTAACAAGATATGGAGCGTTCGAGTTCTTGGTCATGCCGTTCGGCTTGACCAACGCCCCAACCATGTTTTGCACCCTCATGAACAAGAAATTTCATCCTTACTTTGATCGGTTCGTGGTGGTATAGCAACACATTGAAGGAGCATGTGGAGCATCTCAAGATGGTGTTCAAGGTGTTGCGAGAGAACAAGCTCTATGTCAAACGAGAGAAGTGCTCGTTTGCCAAGGAAGAGGTACACTTCCTTGGTCACATCATCAAGGGCGGAATGCTTCAGATGGATGAAGAAAAGGTAAAGGCGATCAAAGAGTGGGGGGGCGCCCACGAAGGTCTCTGAGCTACGATCATTTCTTGGCCTAGCTAACTATTATCGGCGGTTTATCAAGGGCTACTCAGCGAAGGCAGCCCCATTAACGGACCTACTCAAGAAAGGAAAAACATGGGAATGGTCCAAGAGGTGCCATACTGCCTTCGAGGGGTTGAAGGAGGCAGTGACGGAAGAGCCCGTTCTAGTTCTTTCGACCATGCAAAGTGTTCGAGGTACAAACGGATGCGTCTGACTTTGCTATTGGAGGGGTGTTGATGCAAGAGGGGCATCCAATAGTGTTTGAAAGCCGTAAGCTAAATGACACCGAGTGAAAGTACACGGTGCAAGAGAAGGAGATGATCGCGATGGTACATTGTCTACGCACTTGGAGGCACTACCTGTTAGGGAGTCGGTTCTTGATCAAGACCGACAACATAGCTACTAGCTACTTCCAATCTCAAAAGAAGTTGAGTCTGAAGCAAGCTAGATGGCAAGATTTCTTGGCTGAGTTCGACTATGTGATGGAGTACAAGCCCGACAAGGTCAACTTGGTAGCGGATGCCTTAAGTAGGAAGGCAGAATTGGCGGCGATGTCTAAGGGGAAGGGGGATTTCTTAGAAGAAATCAATGAGGGAATGGAGCATGACCCTTTAGCCAAGGACCTACTCAAGCTTGCGGAGAATGGGCAAACTCAACGGTTTTGGGTGGAGGATGGCCTACTCTACACAAAAGGGCGACGGATATACGTTCTTATGTGGAGCAACTTGAGAAGGACAATCATCCGAGAGTCCCATGACACCCCCTGGGCAGCCATCCGGGGCAACGACGGACCTACGTCTTGGTGGAGGAGTCATATTAGTGGCCCCAAATGAAGGACGAAGTAGAGGCCTATGTGAGGACTTGTCTTGTGTGCCAACAAGTCAAGGTGGATAACCAACTACCGACAGGTTTACTCGATCCGTTGCCAATCCTTGCACATCCGTGGGAGAGTGTAAGCATGGACTTCATCACATGCTTGCCAAGATCGGAGGGATGTGGCTCAATTATGGTGGTTGTTGACCGGTTCTCCAAGTATGCGACATTCCTAGCATCCCCAGCCGACTGCACAGCGGAGGAAGCAACCCGATTATTTCTAAGACACGTGATCAAATATTGGGGACTACCAAAGATCATAGTGAGCGATCGAGATCCAAGGTTTATGGGCAAGTTTTGGACAGAGTTGTTCAAACTCCTTGGCTCGGAGCTGCACTTTTCGACGAGCTTTCACCCCCAAACAGATGGACAGACAGAACGGGTGAATGCTCTACCTGTGGCACTTTGGTAGTGCCAACCAAACGGATTGGGCGAGACTTCTGGACATGGGGCAATATTCGTACAACTTGATGAGAAGTGAGGCCACAAACCAAAGTCCGTTCGAGATTGCCATAAGGCAACAACCGCTCACTCCCCTTACATTGGCGGGTGACTACAAGGGGAGAAGCCCATTAGCGGCGCAAGTAGCAAGGTCGTGGAACGAGCAAGCGGACGTGGCGCGCTTTTACCTTGACAAAGCCGGGAGCAATATGAAGAAGTGGGCGGACAAGAAACGACGGCCGAAAGAGTATAACCTTGGGGACATGTGATGTTAAAGCTGCTTCCACAATAATTCAAGTCCCTAAGAAAAGTACACAAATGATTAATACGGAGGTACGAGGGACCCTTTCCCATCATGGCGAGAGTTGGGAAAGTATCCTATCGGTTGGAATTACCGCCCAGACTGAAGAGATTCACCCTGTCTTCTATGTCAGCTTATTAAAGCCTCATTACGACGGCAAGGAAGACCCGAGCCGTGGAGAAAGTCATAGAACACCAACAATCGTGGTGAAATCCTATGACAAGGAGGCTGAGTACGTGCTTAGCGACATGCTCGAACGAAGGCGAGGAGTTCCACCAACGCGGCACTACTTGGTGAAGTGGAAGGGATTGCCAGAGAGAGAAGCTACATGGGAATCAGTAAATGATCTTTGGCAGTTCCAAGACATCGTAGACCGATACCGTGAGGAGGTTGCGATGAGGGCGTCACAAGATTAGGTGGGGGAGAATGTCCCGCAAATTTTTATTATGGAGGCTAACTTTTAGAAGAAAAGCCACGCAGGCGCCTAATGGACGCTTACGAGGCAATTACTGGGCAAGGTCTCCATAATATTTTATACTCTTCTTGTACATAAGAGATAGTTATATAGAGGATTCTAGAATAGTAGAGAACCTTGTAAATAGCTAGAGAATTCTAGAAGCGAAATATGATCCGTAGGATGGAATGTATTTCCACCGTCCGTTGAGAGGTGGACTAGTATAAATAGCCGAGGCCTCACTTGGCCAAAGCACACAAGTATTCTTGTACACAAGCAATACAAGCATTCTTGTACACAAGCAATACAAGCATACATTCTTCCAAACTCTCTCTTGTATTCTTCTTGGTTCTTTTGCTTTTAGCATCGCCCAGCTCAAATGGAAGGCTGACTTAGTATGAGCAAAAGGGCTTGTTCGCTAAGTGACGCACAGTTCGATGTTGCGAAAAAGTTCGATCCGTGACTTTAAGCCCCATTAATATAAAAAAAAATCGTACACCCTCAGCTCCCTTATACCCCAAACAATCAAGAGCTAGTAAACTTCGTGACCACCTTAGTCCCCTCCGACACTACGTGCTTGGCCAACTCCCCAGGCAACACGAGCCTCAACTGCCATTTGTATCTCGCACGATGTGATCGCCGGCTTCTTGTTATACCGCGCCAGCCGTGCTGATTCCTGCACAAGCTTCTCAAACAAGCCCTTAATGTAATTTTATTTATTTGGAATTCTACGATTCCGTAAATGTCAACGTTTACCTGTATTAGCAAAAGGTAAAAGGAAAAGTTTAATGTAATCTTTCATTGAACTTGAACTAGAATCTGTTAAGGTTCATCACCAACCAAAGGCTACTAATGAGGAGGACAGTTTGGAGTAATCACATTAGACCTAGTCTACAGTAAGTAGATAATCATGTGGCAGGTGGTTGCTATTTATGTGGGATGTTGCTTTATTTTGGGAGTCTGTTGCTTTTATTTAGGGTGTTGGTTTAATTTTGAAGTCTATAAATGTAAGTCCTGAGTTCTATTTGTCAATCATCAAATAACAAGAGAGTTCTCTTAGTTCTTCAGTAAGAGCAATTTGCTACATAATCAACGTTTACCTGTATTAGCAAAAGGCAAAGGGAAAAAGTTTAATGTAATCTTTCATTGAACCTGAACTAGAATCATGATGGCTTGGCCCAACCACTAGGCCACGGTCTACATGCAATAACATAAAATAGAGAAAATCATCCACAAAATGAGGTCCTTCTACCCGCAAGGGAGAGGAGTTTAGCCTTCCATCCGTCGAGGTGGTTGCTGACATTCTCAATAACCAAGTTGAACCGAGCTCTTTGATGCTTAAAATGGCCGGTTAGGGGTAGATTTTCCTAAACCCGTAGTCGGCTCCTTAATCTTTCCTAAAGCCGTACCGGGGTGGATTTCAGTAATCTACAATTAGTAATGCAGTTGTAATGGTTTGAGAAAAATTACACTTAATCAGACCTATGTCATCAGAATGCACTCTGTTGCTTTGTATCCATTTCCAATTAAAAGTCGATACTAGTGTAAGGTTTGGTGTCCAGTGAAAGAAAATATTAACTTGACTATTTTTGTTTACTTTTTTGTCTGCACATGAAGAAAAGAGGGACTCGCATTGCAAGCAAGCTAGCATGTGGACTTGCATTGGAAGCGGGCTAGCATGTGGAGATACAATTTTTGGTACAGGAAAAAAAAGAAGTTAACTCGGGTGAAGAGACCATCAAGAGACGAGATCTAAACTCAACACCTTTCCCTCTCTCAATTCTTGGAGAAGCCTTTTGAGTCCTCGATCAATCGGTGAGTTGAATGGCTATAATTAGAGCCCATGAAGTCTCATGTTCCACCTCTCCTCCTCTACGTAGTTACTATCATGTTTTCTTAAGTTTTAGAGGCGATGACACTCGTAAAACTTTCACAGATCATCTCTACATAGCTTTGGTACAAGCAGGACTATCTGTATTTAGAGACAATGACGAGATAGAGAGAGGAAGAAATCTGAATTGGGAATTGGCAATGGGTCACAATTTTTCATCATAGTATTCTCGAAGGACTACACGTCTTCAAAATGGTGCCTTGACGAGCTTGCGATGATTCTTGACTGCATAGCTCCCTCTTCACGTACAGTGTTTTCGGTCTTCTACATGTAGAACCATATGAAGTGAGGAATCAAAAGGGAAGTTTTGAAGATGCATTTTCTAGATATGAAGAACAGTTGATCAATGCTGGAAGTGATACAGAAACTGGAAAGGAATTGATGAAAAAAGTGCAAAGATGGTGTTGTGATTTGGATGATTTTCGTATGATCCTTTCCTATTTTGTATAGAAGACTTTCCTGTATTGTAGATAATGACTGCTTAATTATAGGAATAGTTATATGCTTGATTATAGGATTTGTTATAAGCTTGATTATAGGATTTGGAGTGATTGTAGGATCTAGATTGGTTGCTCCACTAGTATATATACATGTACACACAATGTAAAGAGTATGAATGAAAACATTATTCTACCAAAATATTCTATTTCTACTTGATACCAGAGCCACAAAACTTGAAGCTTGAATTACTTGAATCTTGAATCCCGCTCTCAACCATGACCAATCCAGATTTTGAAACATATGGGACCAAATCTTCTCCCATTGTTATTCAATCCGAAGGTTCATCATTCAAAGCAGGGATAATACTCAATGACACAAACTATGATTTGTGGTCTCAAATTATGGAGATGCACATTGCAGAGAAGGAGAAACTTTCATTCATCCAAGGTAATTCTCAACCACCAACTAAGGAGGATGATTTGTATGAGAAGTGGTATGCAGACAATCAAAAAGTCAAGAGATGGCTATTGATGTCTATGTCTCCAGAAATCATGAAACGATACATTCGTTTACCCACTGCTCGAGATATCTGGAAAGCTCTTTCTAAAGCTTTTTATGATGGATCAGACGAATTGCAGGTGTTTGTATTGAATCAGAGGGCTTTTTCGGCCAAACAAAGTGGCCGAACTCTCTCTGCATATTATGGAGAATTAACTGAAATTTTTGGTGAATTAGATCACCGTGATAAAGTGATCATGGAGAGTGAGAATGATGTTGAATCTTATCGAAAATCAGTCCAACGACAAAGGGTGCATATTTTTCTTGCTGGATTAGATGGTGAATTTGAACAAGTTCGTGCTGAAATTTTGAGAAAGGATCCTATTCCTGAATTAGAAGCATGCCATGCATTGATCTGTCGTGAATCTGTTCGACGCACAAAGATGGTTGAAGAATCAGAAAGGACTGAAGCTTCAGCCATGGTAACCCGATATCGGCCTTCTCAAAACCAGTGGCGGAACCAGGATTTTATCCCAGGGGGGGCTAAAAATATACCGAAGGAGATAAATATTTTTATAAGTAAAATAGCACACAAAAACAAAGTGCACATTTCGATAATACACAAAACAGCGACCAATTATCGATAACTTTTCCACCTTTGGTTTCTTTTGATAGAACCTTTCCATTCTGAAAAAAAAAATTATTTTAAGTATCAATCCATCAATTATCAATCAAATAACCTAGTTAATTACAAATATTTTATTCTTTTACTTTTCCAGTCATGTTTTATTATCGCGTTAACCTAATTAACTTAATTTCACCCCACCATTCAACTAAATCACATATCCGACATCTCTATCCAATTGGGTCCCATCCTCCATCAACCATCTCAATTTTCAAATGCTCAATGCACAATTAACAACATAAAATCAGCATGAAAATAATCTCAATTTTTAAATGCACAATTAACACAACTAAAATTATCAATCAAATAATCAATACTCAAATGGGATAAAAATCCAATTGGGTCCCATCCTCCATCAACAATCTCAAATCTTAGTGCTCAATGCACGATTAACATCCATAAAGCATCAATTAGTAATCTAAATTATCAAATACACAACTAACAACCTAAAATTATTAATCAAATAATCAATTCTCAATAGCAAAAGAAATTGTTCAAAATGCACACTGACCTCGGTCCTCAGAAATCAGAACGGCGTCGTTGTCGCAATGTTGTCGGTGACTGAAACTCAAAGTCAGATCTGCAATTTCACTATTTCAAGCGCCGTGACCGCCGAACGGCAGTGGCGAAACTTCCTCGGTTCGTGCGCCGGCTCGTAGACGGTAGATCTAAGCTAGATTTGCCGCCCAAATTTGTTCTGGCCAGAGTCGCCGGAGTTAGGTGGGGACTGGCCGGAGTTGGGGTAGGGACCGCCGGACTGAGGAGGGCCTTCGCCGGCTTCGCGCTTCGGAATCGGAGGACGGACGGCGACCAACTGATGAGAGCCCAGCTGAGCCGACGACCGGTGGCTGTGGGTCGGTGGGTGGTGCCGGCGTGCGGGCGGTGAGCTGCGGTGGCTGAGAGAGCTGAGAGAGGAGGACTGGAGGAGAGATGTCGGCGTCACGGTGACGGCGTGAGAGCTTCACTGAAGCCACGGCGTGACGGCGACCGACCGCCGACCGGTGTCCGACTGAGCGACTGTCCGGTGACTGTGAGACTATGAACCGGCCGAGAGAGGAGGAGAGAGAGAGAGAGAAAGGAAAAGTGGAAAATGAAAAAAAAACTTTATATATATTTTTTTTAAAAAAATTCAAAATCTCAGGGGGGGCTATAGCCCCCCCTCGTACAAGCGTAGTTCCGCCCATGCTCAAAACCAACCTAAACCCACTAATGCTGCAGATAAATCCACCTACAAATGCACCCATTGCAATCAAAACGGTCACACCAAAAACCGCTGCTATGAACTTGTGGGGTATCCAGAATGGTGGGACCATAACCGTGATCCGCGAAAGAGAAACTTCAAAAGGACCTCAAGTACTACAGTGGTTGAAACAAAGACAGAGGATGATGTTACTAGACAACACTCGGCACTAGCGGCGGCGGCAGGTAATGGTGGTAAGGCTTTAAATATGTCTACACTTGTTACTAATAGTGCATGGATAATTGATTCCGGTGCTACGGAACATATGACATTTGATTCTAGACAAGTCTCAACCCTCAAACAGTCCTCACAAAAATTCCACTGCAAATGGCACTCCGGCTCCAATTATTGGAGAAGGACACTTACCTCTCACTGATAATATGAATCTAGACTCGGTTTTAGTTGTTCCATCTTTGGATTATAATTTGTTGTCTGTCTCCCAAATTACCACTGCCTTATTTTGTGTTGTAATTTTCTGGCCTAATTTTTGCGTGTTTAAGGACATCCGCACGAGGCAAACAATTGGTTGTGGTGTTAGGAGAGGAAAATTGTATTACTTGGACTTGGTGTCAAAGAGTTCGGATAAGCTGCGTCAGGCACTCATGGTGAATGATTCAGAGGGAGAAATGCGAAAATCTAAAATTTGGTTATGGCATCGACGTCTAGGACATGCCTCGTTTGGTTATTTGAAGAAATTATTTCCTTCTTTATTTACAAAATGTGATGTTTCTAGTTTTCAGTGTGAAGTCTGTGAACTTGCAAAAAGTCATCGTGTTTCGTTTCCGTTAGCTTTGAATAAAAGTCCAGATCCTTTTATGATCATACATTCGGATGTTTGGGGCCCATCAAAAGTCAATTCCTTGGGTGGATCACGTTGGTTTGTTACGTTTATTGACGACTGTACGAGGATGACTTGGGTGCAATTGATGAAATCTAAAAGTGAGGTGAATGTATTATTTCAGCAATTTTGTAAAATGATTCATACTCAGTAAAATGCACGAATTCAAGTTCTTCGAAGTGATAATGGAGGCGAATACTTAAGTGCTGAACTTCAGCAGTATTTAAAAGCACATGGAATCGTTCATCAAACTACTTGTTCAAATACATCTCAGCAGAATGGGGTGGCTGGGAGAAAAAATCGTCACTTGTTGGAGGTTGTCCGTGCTTCATTGATCGAAGCACATCTACCATTGTCATATTGGGGTGAAGCACTCATCTCTGCAGCATATTTGATTAACTGGGTACCCTCAAGGACTATTGATTATCAAACACCTTCTCAGGTTCTCGTTGAGGCGATTGTTGCTCCAGTCCTTCCGAATTTACCTCCTCATGTTTTTGGTTGTGTCGCCTTCGTACATCTTCATAAGCATCAGCGCAACAAGCTATCCCCTCGAGCGTTGCGATGTGTCTTTGTAGGATATGCTGCTCATCAAAAGGGGTACCGATGTTATCATCCTCCTACCCGTAAAATGTTTATTACTTTGGATGTAGTTTTTCATGAAGATTTGATGTACTTTTCCACCCAGTCTGAACTTCAGGGGGAGCATCAGAAGGAAGATATCAGAGACTCATAGGGAGATTGATGTACTTAGCACACACAAGGCCAGACTTGGCCTATGCGTTAAGTATTGAAAGCCAGTATATGCACAATCCTGGAGAGCAACACATGAATGCAGTTCTACGTATTTTGAGGTATCTAAAGTCTGCTCCTGGACAATGAATTTTATTCACTAAAAATGAGGATCATCAGAGTGTGGATGTATATACAGATGCAGACTGGGCTGGAGCAGTAGATGACAGGCGTTCTACTTCAGGTTACTTCACCTTTGTAGGAGGTATTCTAGTTACATGGAGAAGCAAAAAACAAAATGTTGTTGCAAGATCAAGTGCGGAGGCTGAGTTTAGAGGTATTGCACTTGGAGTATGTGAGGCATTATGGCTAAGACTTCTGTTACAAGACCTAGGCTGTGTATCTAAGCAGCCAATCAAGCTCTATTGCGACAATAAAGTTGCCTGTGACATTGCTCATAATCCAGTTCAACATGATCGCACAAAACATGTGGAGATAGAGAGATTCTTCATTAAGGAGAAATTGGACGAGAAGATTGTGGAGTTGCCTCATATTCGATCGGAGGATCAGTTGGCTGATATTCTCACTAAAGCAGTTTCAAGTAGAGTATTCTTGAAGTTTTTGAGCAAGTTGGGCATGTGGGATATCTATGCACCAACTTGAGGGGGAGTGTTGTGATTTGGATGATTTTCGTATGATCCTTTCCTATTTTGTAGAGAAGACTTTCCTGTATTGTAGATAATGACTGCTTAATTATAGGAGTAGTTATATGCTTGATTATAGGATTTGTTATAAGCTTGATTATAGGATTTGGAGTGATTGTAGGATCTAGATTGGTTGCTCCACTAGTATATATACATGTACACACAATGTAAAGAGTATGAATGAAAACATTATTCTACCAAAATATTCTATTTCTACTGATGGAGGGAAGCACTTAGACGAGCTGCAGATTTAGCAGGGATGGAGTTGCGAAATGAAGCCGACGGGTAAGCAAGTTCCTTCAAAAATCCTTTATTACTTTTCTTTTTGAAAGTATTTGTGGTCTTCCATTTATGGTAGCATTGCAGGACATTAGAAACAAACACGTTACATGGATCTACCACATCGGTCTAATGAATGCTTGAATTGCATCATCTGGCAACAAAGGATACTCCATTTACCCCCCTTGAATGAAGAGGGTCGAAATTTCATGAAGACATGTTATTGTTATGCATATTTTAGCCCTTGAGTGTTAACTGCAGCCAGTTTTTTAGAAGGCTTATGAAGTCTTTGAAGCTAAGTGGCTGGTTATGATACCATAGTTGAGATACAGAAAATGATGTAGTGATTGGATAATCTAAGAAAAAAATCTGCAGCAAACTGATTCGGATTTTGCAATCATTAGATTAACTTATGCTCTGTTCTTTTTTCAGGCACGAGTCGAGATTTATCCAAAAAATTGTTGGTGTTATAGAAGAGAGGCTAAACCGCAGGGTCTTGAGTGTTGCCCACTATCAAGTTGGAATCAAATCTCGAGTCAAAGACATTAATCTTTGGTTACAGGATGAGTCTGTTGATGCTAACATTCTTGTCATTTATGGAATGGGCGGAATTGGAAAAACCACCATTGCCAAAATTGCTTACAACTTAAACTTTTTTAGATTTGACAGCAGCAGCTTTGTTGCGAATGTTAAACAACACTCGGAACAATTAAATGGCATACTTGAACTACAAAATCAAGTTCTTCAAATATTCTGAAGGGGGGAAAGGGAAGACTATACAATGTTCATGAAGGTTCAATCAAGATTAATCAGGCTATATGTTCTAAGAGAGTGCTTTGTTCTCGATGACGTTGATAAGCTTGACAAATTCGACGCACTACTTGGAACACGAGTGTTTTCTCCGGGAAGTAAAATAATCTTAACTACTAGGAAAAAGGGCCTTCTTGGGGTGGCTCATGCATCTCATGAGATGCATAGGGTTGAAAGTTTAAGGTGTGATGAATCCTCGAAGCTTTTTAGCTTGCATGCTTTTGGACAAGACCACCCAATAGACGGCTATGTGGAGCAATCAGCAAGGTTAGTAAGGCGTTGTGAAGAGCTTCCCCTGGCTCTTCAAGTTTTGGGTTCTTCTCTATCAGGTAAATGCGTTAGTGTATGGGAAGATGCATTGAGCAAACTAGAAGAAGTTCTTCATCCTGACATTCAAAAGGTCTTGGAAATAAGCTATGATACTTTGCAAGATGACCATGACAAAAACCTATTCCTTCATATCGCTTGCTTCTTCGTTGAAGAGGAAAAAGATGACACAGTTAAGATACTTGAAACGTGTGGTTTGCATCCAATTGTTGGAATTGATAGTCTCGTCGATAGATGTCTCTTAACCATTGAACAAGGCAACAAGCTGATGATGCATCAATTACTCCAAGAGATGGGAAAACAAATAGTTCACAAAGAATCGCCGAAGGAACCTGGGAAGCGCAGTAGGCTATGGCATCATAAGGATTCCTTCCGCGTGCTAAAAGAAAAATTGGTAAGAAATACACTTCTTAGCTTTCCTTCTTACTTTATGATAATCTAGCAGCATGTTTTCTCTTATCGTTTGTTTTTCATTTTTTTCTCTTCATTTTTTGTTTAAAAGGGAACAGAAACAATCGAAGGCCTCACCTTAGATGTCAGTAAGTTGCAGATTGATAGAGAAGCCTTCGCTGTTAATGATGCCAATGATGGCGCATCACTAAAACGACCCTTTTCTAGCTTAATCTCTTGGGAAAGGACGAAAGTTTCATTAACACTTCCAAATGAACGTGATTTGGATGTTGTGGCATTTGTAAGGATGAAGAATATACAACTACTCCAACTCAACCATGTACAGCTTACTGGGAACTACAAGGACTTTCCGAGAAAATTAAGATGGTTGTGTTGGCATGGGTTCCCTTTAAAACATGTGCCTATTGAGATTTCACTGAAGAATTTGGTTAAACTTGATTTGCGTCATAGCAAACTCGAACAATTTTGGCAGGGAAACGAGGTACGTATTCAAGTTAACTCATCCCCATGTTAAACTTATTGATTAGTTACATATGTTTTTGCCTAAAAAAATCCTGGTCTTTTTATTCATTTCCTTTTTTTGCTCTTAGTGCCTTGGATTTCTGAAGACACTCGATCTCAGCCATTCTGAAAGGCTTGCAAGAACTTTTAACTTCGCAAGACTTGCTAATCTTGAGAAATTGATCCTTAAAGGTTGCGTGGGTTTGCTTGAAGTTTGTGAATCAATTGGATTCCTCAAGGGACTTAATTTGTTAGATCTTGAAGATTGCACAAGTCTGAAAAAACTTCCAAGCAACATTGGTCTGCTAAACTTTCTTCAAGAACTAAACATCTCTGGTTGCTCAAATCTGGTTGACCATCCAGTGGAATTGGGGAAGATGAAGTCATTGAGCATGCTTCGAGCTAATAAGCTTTCCTTAAAACCATTACCCAGCGCCACAGGGGAACTGAAATCATGGCGCACCCTTTTTCAGCCATGGGTTTCAAAGCCCGAGAGAAGTGTACGAAACATTTTGGTTTCTTTACCAAGCTCCTTAGTGGAATTAAGTTTTCAGAACTGCAACTTGTCTGATGATTCTTTCCCCAAGAGTTTTGGCGACCTGTCCTCATTGACGAAGTTAGATTTAGGCCATAATCCTATACGTAGCCTGCCAGATTGCATCAGAAGCTTAAATAGGCTTGCCTATCTTGGTTTAGACTGCTGTACAAGACTCCAATCCGTTGAAGGTCTGCCTAATGCTTTAACAAATTTGTACGCGCCGAACAATGCATCAGTGAAAAGAATATCATTCTTATCACCTTTGCATAGTATCCGTGATCTAACAGTATGGGGGTGTAAAAAGCTGGTTGAAGTAGAGGTTTATGTCAAGAGAGAAGATATATGGGAAGTTGACAAGGAAACAATCAACAACTTAGGATTGCGCGACGTAGAATCTCTGAAAAATATAGAGGTGGATTATTATGATCATTTATTGATGACAGGATGGAAGTCACCCATCCAGGTACGCTCTCCCTTACCCCCTGTCTATGTCTCATGTGTCGGCAGGAGAGAACTTTACTGGTAGTTAGTATTAGGACCCAATATTTGTTGCATCTCTGTTTTGGTGGCAAAGCTTTCATCAGGAGTCTCCACACCTGAGATTTCTCGTTGGCATATATTGACATTACAATTTCTACGGCACAGGGATTTCATGAGTTCGGTATATTTAGCGTATTTATCCCCTCAGGAGAGGTGAAGCAAGGATGGTTCAATGAAAAGAACAATGGATCATCAATATCCTTCATTGTGCCTTCACTTGCGAATTTCACAATCCGATGCTTGAACATCTGTTGTGTATATGCTGGTTCGCTTCAGAAAACAAATTATCATATCGAGATCGCGAATAAGACCAAGGATCTTACGTGGATATACGACTCTACATACTTTGCATATGGGGAGGATGGAGAAGATTGGGCATGGTTAAGCCAGTGGAAGTTTGGAAATCAATTGGAAAGTGGGGATGTGGTTACCATTTCCTTTGAGTTCCTCAATACTTTTTGTGTAAAGGAGTGTGGCTTCAACTTTGTGTACCAGAAAGGAGGAGGAGGTGAGGACGAACTGGAGAATGAAACTAACAAGCACGATAGCAGATACTTATGACAGCATTGGTGGAGATCTATCAGGCAGGCTGTCAATTCCGCCCAGGACTTTACTGGCTCAGTCATCTTCATTGTAAATGATATGCAATTTCAGTTGAATATGTAAAGGAGAATAATCTCATATTAGCTTGATTTTAGCTTGATTAGCTTGATTTTAGGATCTAAATTGATTGTTGTGCAGTATATAAAGGCATGCTTTGCCATTCTGTAAAGACACACCAATGAATACAATTCTTCATTTCTTTATGGTATCAGAGCCATCTTTCTAGCATAGGCATTTCTTTTCAATTTCTCAGTCATGGAAGACGAATCTGCAAGTTATGTTCATGGGGGTTTGGCGCCCGTTGCGAATGTTCAAAACATCGCAATTGACACCAAATCTCCGTTCTACTTGCATCCGTCTGATCATCCAGGCTTGATCTTCGTTACACAACCTCTAAGTGAAAATGGAGAGAACCATTTCACTTGGAGACGTAACATGTTGACGGCGCTCCAATCCAAGAATAAGGCTGGGTTCGTCAACGGGTTGATAGCAAAACCCGATGTTCATTCCCGGGATTTTCAATCATGGATCCAGTGTAATGCAGTGGTCAAATCATGGATCGTCAATTCTCTTTCTAGAGAATTACAAACCGGTGCCGCACATGCAGACACTGCAAGTGAAATTTGGTGCGATTTTGATGAACAATTTACTCAGGGCATTGCACTTAGAGTGTATGACCTGAAGCGATCTATTGCTCTACTACAACAAGAGAAATCTGCTATTTCTACATACTATGGTAAGTTAAAAGGTGTGTGGAATGAACTACATAATCTTAGACCTATACCTGTATGTACTTGTGGTGCCGGAAAGAAAATGCAGGAAATGCGAGAAGATGAGAAAGTCTTCGATTTTTTGATGGGATTGGATGATACTTACAAGACGGTGCGATCCCAAATCCTGAGCATCGATCCATTGCCAGGACTTGGGAGAGCATATGCCGTGGCTGCCCAAGAAGAAAAACAGCAAGTGGTCGCTGCTGCGTGTGTCCCTACTATCGAGGCCACAACTCTATTGGCTAAAGCACCACATATGCGGCATGGAGGTGACCAGAAAATTGACCGGCGTGGTGAAAATTATGGAGAAAGACGGCATGGTGGATTACACTGTACCCAGTGTAATCGATCCAATCACTCTAGAGAGAACTGTTATGAGATCATCGGATATCCACCTGGATGGAGAAGGCCCAAACCAAGAGGAAATCAGCTATGGCTCCGCACATCCGGAGGCACAGCATCGTCGGCGGCAATTGCCCAGCCGTTTGCAGCTACTGTCGACGCATCCGCACCATTTCCAAATCACAGCCCTGCATATCAACCATGGTCGCGCACTGCCGGAGACACAGCACCAGCGACAAGGGTTTCACAGCAATTCGTTGCCACATCCGACGAGTCTGTGTCATTTCCAAGCTTCACACCCAGTGAAATGCAAAGACTTGCTGATCTTTTGGGCCGCCAATCAGGACCCACTAATGGGCCTTCTGCAAATATGACCTCACAAAATATATCTGGTAAGCCAGACTCGTGGATTATTGATACAGGGGCCACGAATCATATATCATGTAAACTTGATACTATGTTCGATGCTTATACAAATCTAGGTGTACCCCCGGTTCAAATTCCCAACGGTGATACCGTCCCAGTTCATGCTTTGGGACGAGTAAATCTTGGCCCTAATTTGTATCTCGAACAAGTTTTGGGAGTGCCTAATTTTTGTTTTAACATATTATCAGTCAGTAAATTGACTCGAGATCTCAACTGTGTTCTAATTTTTGGATCTGAATTTTGTGTGATACAGGACTTACTCTCGAGGAAGCCGATTGGAATGGGTAGAGTGCGAAATGGCTTATATCATTTGGAACCAACGAGGGCGGGGAAGGCGCTTCTGTCAAAAGGACATAACACTGCGGATTTATGGCACCGTCGTTTAGGGCATCTACCAATGAACCATATCTCGCTGGTTTTCAACTTACCTGTTACTTTCAATTCGCCAAAACTTTTATTTTGTGATGCTTGTTGCAAGGCCAGACAAACTAGATTGCCTTTTCCACATAGCAAAAATAAATCGATGCACAACTTTGATTTAGTCCATTGTGATATATGGGGTCCATACCGTACTAAATCTCATTCTGGGTCACATTATTTTCTCACGATTGTTGATGATCATAGTCGAGCCACATGGGTCTTTCTCATGAAGTTCAAGTCCGAAACTAGACATTACCTCTTGATGTTTTTCAACTGGGTTAAGACACAATTTAACACCAGAATTAAGGTTTTTAGAACTGATAACGATCTTGAATTTGGACATCGTGAATTATTACATCATTATTTTGAGAATGGAATGGACAGACAAACAAGCTGCACGGATACACCGCAACAAAATGGAGTGGTGAAGCGAAAGCACAGACATCTCTTAGAGGTAGCTAGAGCTTTACGATTCCAGGCCAAACTTCCAGTCAGATTTTGGGGGGAGTGCGTACTTACCGCTGCTTACTTAATCAACCACATGCCACTTTCTGTGCTCCAAAACCGAACACCTTAAGAAGTATTATTTGGTAAGGTACCTGACTATGATCATTTGCGAACTTTTGGATGTCTCTGTTATGGGCACATGAATGGCAAGCCACATGATAAGTTCGCCCCTCGAAGTAAGTCTGGCATTTTTGTTGGTTATCCCAATGGGCAGAAAGGATATAGGATTTATGATTTGGAGAGCAAAGTGATTTACTCTTCAAGAGATGTTCAGTTTTTTTGAAAGCATATTTCCTTTTGCTGAAAGAAAAGATAATATTGCTGACCTACAAGCCTGCCACACTCCTTTTGGGTTAACAGATCATCTTCCAGTTGATTGGGAGTGTCAAGCAGCTAGCCATGCACCCACAGGTGAAACTAGTAAATCAACTCAGACCAGTGATGTGCCAACTAGATCAAACTCATCCCACAACGTCGACCTTGAACCCCTATCTCTTGGATCATCCTCATCCCAAGACCAGATACCCTTGGATCAAGCACCAGGATCTGCTGAGTTGTCACCATCTACCATACAGTCACCCATCAGAACTGAGCAATCTGCCTTACCTGTAAATGAACCTTCGGTTGTGCCTTCTAAGTGCACAAGACAAGTGTCCAAGAATCTTTCTGGGTACAATTATACATTGCCACCATCCCTTGCCCCGCCTTCATCTACTTCGCACTCTTCCTCTCCGTCTGCTAACTCGATGGTATATCCTTTGTCCCATAATATTTCTTATTCCAAATTTTCTAGAACTCACACTGCATTTTTAGCGGCCACCTCTTCGGTCGATGAGCCCAAATATTTTTCTCAGGCAGTGAAACATGCTCATTGGAGGGATGCCATGGCCAAGGAGATCTCTGCTTTGGAAGCTAATAACACTTGGACACTTATGCCATTACCATCTAGGAAACGTGCCATTGATTCTAAGTGGGTATATAAAGTCAAATTCCACCCAGATGGCACTGTGGAGAGATACAAAGCGCGACTTGTGGCTAAGGGATACACCCAGATTGAAGGTCTAGATTTTCATGAAACATTTGCACCAGTTGCCAAACTAGTTACGGTACGGTGTCTTCTTGCCATTGCTTCAATAAAGAAATGGGAACTCCATCAGTTGGATGTCAACAACACCTTTTTGCATGGAGATCTAGAAGAGGAAGTATACATGAAGATTCCTCAAGGTTTTTCTAAATAGGGGGAGAATCGTGTGTGTCGTCTTCAAAAGTCTCTTTATGGGCTTCGTCAGGCTTCACGCAATTGGTATCACAAGTTTACTCAGTCCTTACTTGTAGTCGGTTTTATTCAGTCTCAATCTGATCATTCTTTATTCACCTTCGCTCGTAAAGGATCTTTTCTTGCTGTCCTTATTTATGTTGACGATGTGATTGTCACGAGGACTGATTCAGCTAAAATTTCTTGGCTAAAACACTACTTGGATACTAAGTTCCATATTAAGGACCTCGGTAAACTCAAGTACTTTCTCGGCATTGAGGTGGCACGTTCTTCTGATGGCATCGTGTTAAGCCAACGCAAATATGTTCTTGACATTTTAAAGGAATGTGGTCTAACAGGTTGCAAGCCATCTTCCTCACCCATGGCTGAACAACATCAACTTGATCTTAATTCAGGAGAACTATGTGATGATCCAGGACAGTATAGACGTCTCATTGGCAGATTACTGTACCTCACGATCACTGGTCCAGACATAAGTTATGTAGTTCACATCCAAAGTCAATTCATGCACAAGCCAAGACGACCACATTATGATGCTGCCATACGCGTTCTTCGTTACCTCAAAATTTTGCCTGGTCAAGGTATTTTGCTCTCCCCCAACAACTCACAAATCTACCACTGGGTATATTGTGTTTTTTGGATCTTCACCCATTACCTGGCGTTCAAAGAAACAATCCATAGTCTCGCGTTCCACCGCTGAGGCAGAATACAGGGCAATGGCCACCACCGCAAGTGAGATTATTTGGCTTCTTCGACTCCTCTCTGATTTAGGGGTCTCTCATCAAAATCCATTTTCCTTATTTTGTGACAATCAGGCCGTATTACACATTGTGGCCAACCCAGTGTTCCACAAGCGCACAAAGCACATTGAAATAGACTGTCATTTTGTTCGGCACCACACTCAGTCCAAAGCTTTATTACCTCGACCAATTTCGTCTCAGTATCAGCTTGCAGACATTTTCACCAAGGCACTTGGTCAGGAACGCTTCCACATTTTACTGGGCAAGTTGGGCATTTCAAATATCCATGCTCCAACTTGAGGGGGAGTAAAGGAGAATAATCTCATATTAGCTTGATTTTAGCTTGATTACCTTGATTTTAGGATCTAAATTAGCATGATTCTTGGATCTAAATTAACTTGATTCTTGGATCTAGATTAGCTTGATTTTAGGATCTAAATTGATTGTTGTGCAGTATATAAAGGCATGCTTTGCCATTCTGTAAAGACACACCAATGAATACAATTCTTCATTTCTTTATGGTTTATAGGAATATCTACTTCGCACTTAAAGCCCCTCTAATATGAACATCTTGTTATCTTTGAGATAGGTATGAAGAGTTGGGGCAGAAAAAGGAGACATATTATTGACATGAATATGCAGCCTGACAACCAATTGTTGTTGTAGAGGATTAAGCAATGGCGTTGCAGACAGGGTGTTTGTGGAAATGCCCAGCTGAAAGTATTCGGATCGGAAGGTTAGATGTGAGCCAGGTGATATTTATTTTGTGGTAGTCTGAATGTGATTTTTTTTTAACATGCTTAAACTGTAAACAAAATTTTCTCAAGTGTGAAATGTTTTACGGGGAATAAGGGTGGTAAACCACAGACTAACACTGGCTGATCCAGCTCGTGGGCAGCCCAGGTTTTATACTTTTAATCACTTATTCGTTTTATAATCAATAACATACTTTTTGTTTCCGTCATAAGAACACTACAAGAAAAACCGGCTATACCTACGGTATAGGTCCGTAGGCTTAAGTAAGCAGTCCCGTAGGCATAGTCTCTCCCAACAGTACTAGCCCGTAGGCTTAAGTTCCGATGGGATAGACCTTTACCTACGGTGCTTTGGACCTATACCAACGGGCATACCCTCACCATAGATATATCATTTAGCTGTATTCTTATTTTTATTCCCAACCTATGCCTACGGTACTACCGTAGGCATAGCTCCTTATTTGTTAAAAAAAATATTTCAAAAATCATTTACATGCTACCACTATACCCTGCCAAGCACCAGCTTCAGTATTAAAAGATCTAACCATAGTGGAACGTTATCTTTAAAGCACTTAAATGCAAACACACATAATCCAACTCAAAAGATATAGAAACAAAAGAAAGTAATCCTTCAGATTATCACAACAGTTGAATTACTGCAAACAATAAACACAAGAAAGTTGATGCTAATGGCAATTGTAAATTACACCACCTACCAACATTAATAATCACAAAGAACCCAACCCAATTTTGTATGAGGTTAACATAAACTCAGAAGCCTTTGCTTCAAGGTGTTATTCTAAGAATTGAATTTATTTTACATACGTACATAAGAAATTTTTGCTCTCTCAGTGAATATAACATACAAGGTATTTTTGAATGCTCCCATAGAGTCATCCATGGCATGCTTTTTACTCCAAAGTTCTATCATGCATTTAATTCAATGAAAAAAGCATATCCTTTGCATCTTGATCAACCTTTAGAGAGCTTCAACTCCCCTAAAATCATAAATAAATAGTTTAGTCATACGCGCGCACAGAGACCACTAATGCAAGGGAAACAAGTAACTACAAATTCATAGTCCTATTTGGTACATAAAAATGCAGACATGATTAGGGGCATTAAGAGAGAGAGAGGGAGAGAGAGAGAGAGAGAGAGAGGGAACATATAACAAACTAAGGTGGAGGTAGTTTCAAATGATACTATCTCTTCAGCTAAATATAATTTTATATGTAAATGTGGTAGCACCTTTGTCTGTCTCTTTCGTCATGAGAGAGAGACAATTGCAGTATCAGAGGATAGTAAAACGTTTTTGCTAGCAACTGGATGGAACGTTTCCATTGGTGATGCAAGTTCAACCAGCAAACCAGAAAAATGAAAAAACAATCATATTCCGTAGATATTAATGTACCTGCAGCTTCCCCCTCCCCCCGCCTTCTTATGGAAAAGCTGGTTCCATGTTTTAAATCTCCCGGTCATAGGTCTGATATCTTTTATCAAAAAAACTTTAGGATAAGAAAGAACTAAAAACAAAAAAAAATACAATCCACATAATAGAAAACATGGAGAAACACTGTACGAAGAAAGCATCACTGTCTACTTGGAAACTATTGACAGATAGAAACTTGATTATCAACTTTAAAGCTGAGGGAGATAGAATGGAGGAAGAGGGAACATAGGCAAAGCATACTAAAAAAATCTATGAAGGGTTTTCTTTTTGAAGATATTCTTAGAGGGCAAAAGCTCCACCGGAGTATTACTGTTAGAACAGGCGATACACTCTACCCTTGATGACTTTATAAAGATGACGTTCGTTAACTTTAAAGCTATAACCTGCTACAATGAGTTAAAGCTATTCCAACAAAGCAAAGTGGTAATTTTATGACATCATGTTAGAGATGATGTGCAAGAAATACTTGTCAGTGATATGCACAAAGCATGAGAACAAATGTAAACATGATTCAAGTGATCTTAATGGGCTTGTGTAGGCTTTATAAATGACTGATCACTGCCTTAACTGTAGATATTCAAGTAATGCATACATCAACAATGAGAATTCAATCTTCTCTAGTTCTTTCTGCAGCAACTTCTCCTCCACCACAACTTACTGCACATCCCACTTCTTGTCCTGACATGAACATCGTTTCCCCTGAGGACCGATGGTAGAACCAATTAATCATGCACATCCCACATTAGATCAACCAACAATCCATCCACAAAAATTGACTGGTTTCCTACTTTCCTTTAAACTTCCACTGCCCAAATCACCTTCTTCTGACCCAATCAACCATGTCTATGTAAACCATCAATTCCAATCCAACGAATAAGTTAAAATAAACTAAGAGAATTGAAATGCGTAAGTATAACTCCATTAATTCCAAACGTATAACTCTAATCAGAATCACCATCTCTAGTGGTAGGAATTAAAAATACAAATAGAGAGAGAAAGAGAGAGAGGGCGAGAGGGATAGGAACCTGAGAAATGAAGTGGTTGCAATCTGAAAATGCGTACCTAAATCGCCGGTCACGGTCGTCGCCTGCAGTGGGTTCTTGGCCAGTGGAGTCCTTGCCTCGCCGTCGTCACTTGACGGTCACTGATCCTTCCAGATCTGAACAGAAGAAGATGTCCTTGCCGGTCCACTCGCCGTCTTCTTCCCCATCCACGGCTCCACTCCGGCCACTCATTCCAGATCTGAGCTCTTCTCAACAGAGAGAGTCGACTGTAGGAGCTGGTGTCTATCGTCGACCGTCTGCTGTTTGGGGGATGAGGCTGTGAGAGACAAGTCGTAGAGAGAGAGTCGCAGAGAGAGAGAGAGTCGCAGACCCAGACATGGTGAAATGTTCATTTCTGCGAGATTCACTCAGTCGCAGAGAGAGAGAGAGAGAGTCGCGATTCTGCTTCCAATTTGAAGCAGCACCAATGGCCACGGTGCAATAATAACCGTAGGTGTACAGAACTTGTACCTACGGTTCCTTTTACACCGTAGGCCTTTTTGTCACCACATAGCAGTTTTGTTGTAGTGGAAGTTGCAAATTTAACTCTAGCTTCGATTTGCTTACAAACTTTTGGTGTGATTAACTTTCGCCATTTCTTTATATCGTAAAAACTTTGGTACCTTTTGCATCCGTGTGCTTTCCTCATTGTAGTATCTGTACTAAGTTTCTAGTCAATTTTGCCATTTCGTTCATATTTGCCCATGTCACTTATTGAATATTGTAGTATGATAGGCCAATGCGTAAGTCGAGTACACAGCTGGATTTTACATTAAATATACCAGAGTTGGATCTGCCAACCTGCGAAATGTTCGGCAAAGATCAGAGCAACCAAATGGAATGGTCTGCCAAGTACTCTTAAGAGCTTTGAATCTGGCTGGTTGCAGTTCCCTTGAAAGAGTATCCTTTTGGCATAATCTGGGGCAAGTGGAACGCAATAGCAAGATGACTCCTATCTGGATGGTCGCCTGGAAAAAGGTTATGTGAAGAATGGTCCCCATAGATTTTTACATAAAATCACCGGTAAGGGCTGAGATGATTACCGACCGTCATTTCAGCTGTAGCGACCACGACCGTAGGTCGCTAAAGGCTATGTTTCTTGTAGTGAATATTTAATCTTTCATTAAGGGGCTGTTTGATAAAACTAGAATTTAAGTGCTGAAAAAGTTATGCAATGAATTCGTAAAACTCAAAACTTTAAACAACTGATTTTTTACTCAAAAATAAGTTAACATGTTCGATAAACCAAACGCAGATGTCTAAAAATTATTTATTTACAAATTTATCCATTTTTTACCAAAATTATGCATTTGTTAATGTACTTTATAACTTTTTTTCAAGCGGGGGGGGGGGGGGGGGGGGGGCTAAAATTGTGTTGGTGGTGGTGGTTGTGGCGGTGGCATTAAGTTGTCAATGGTGGTGATAATAGTGTGAAGACGTGATGTTGGTAATTGTAATGATAGCGATAGGCGGTGACATGACGGTTATGATAGTGGTTATAGTGTGGTGGATCTTTAAATGATTTTAGCAGAAATAGACGTAGTGACAATAGTGACGGTATGATGGAGGTGGCGGTATCTATATAGTAGTGTCGATAGCGGTGGTGATAGTAGTTAGGTCGTGATAATTGTGGTGGTTGTAGCGAAATAAAATAATGGTTGTGGTGGTGGCTGTATTGTGGTGAATGCGGTGCTGCTAGCATACTAATTGATGCGATATCGTGGTGGTAATTATTTGTTTTATTTAAAAATATGTTAAATATTTTTTAACCATCTCACTTAGAATTAAGTTATCGGTATTAAGTAAGTCCGTCCTGACTTAAAATTTTAATCTATTTTTGGTAAGAATTATTTTTTAAGTTATACAAGATTTAGCGTTATCAAACGCATTTAATTAAAAATTATTAAAAATTTTAATTTTTAAGTATTTAATTGCATTATCAAACACACCCTAAGTCTCATTTAACTAGCTTAACCCTGTGCACCGTACATAAGAGCCTTTTATTCTTCAAGAAAATAAAGTGTTAGTACGGAATTCTAGTATTATAACATTTCACACTTTTGTTTTTCGACAAAGTTAAAGAAAAGGAAGCAAAATAAAGAGGAGCAGTGTACCATAACTATAAAGGAATAGATGCAATATTTCAAATTACGTAATCATGTTTCATAGAGCAAGAAAATTAGAGGTACAAACATATAAACGAAGAGATTGCAACTGTGTCAAATTTGGTGGAGGAGAAAAAGAATTAAAAAAAATAGAAATCTATAAGATCAACGAAAGTGAAAGGGTTAAGCATAAGCCAAAAAGTAAACTGAACATCATAAATGTTACCAAGGACTAATGTTGCACCACATAGCGGATTCTCAAATATAACGCCAATGACCAGTAATCAAAATGCAATTATTAAAGGAATAATGACCCATTTATTGTTTCAAAAAATCTGTCTTGTAAGCATTGTGTAAATAAAGGAATAATGAACCTCAACAACCTTAAATTAGGAGCAAATAATCAATGAATAAATTATTAAAATAGGAAAAAAAAAAGGGAAAAAAACAATTATATTGCGCTCAAGAGTGTTCTTATCCTTAATTAAAGGAAAAAATAGGATTAGATGGGTTTTGGGGGTAAAGCTTTTGGGGATGGTGGGTTTAATTTGAGAAATTGTGAAAAAGTGGAGCAACTTTTAAAAATTTCTGAAAAAGGGGATTTGTTGGGAAAAAATGGTTTTTTTATTTTTATTTTAAACCTTGACTTTTCCGATCCCCAAATTATCTCTCCCCTATATTTTTAGAAATCGCGATTTAAAATTACCTTTTTGTTTAACGAGAGATTAAGAGAAATTGCAATTATTTTGTTTCATTCTACTTTTGGTCATGGACAGTTCACTCTGCTTTACTTGCGTCTTGTCGAACTTGGTGTTGTGGACAGCTCACTGTGCATCTGCGTCTTGTCCGAAGAGCCTATAGTAGTTGGAAAATGACCACCTCGTGTTTATCGACTAAGGGTTTCACAGCCAAGAAGCACTTCAGTAAAGTTTTTATTACCCTCTTGACTAAATCTTGTTGCATGTGCAATGTTTGATTTTGCAAATAAGGTCGGATCATGTATTCCACAGACATTAATGATTTGATTATAAAGTATTCAACTTCTCGTAGTATTATTGTCTTTGAGAATCTGTTAGATTTACTGCACATTCTACTTGACAACCGACAATCAGATCTTCAGTGGAGTTACATAAGCTTCAAATTAGATTTTTTACTGATCATCTTTTGCTTCAGATATAAGATTCAACTGATGTTCTCTATACTTTTTTTAAGGACTCTTGTTTATATTCATGTTCTTAGTTATGACATTGGTGTTTTTAACCTTTAATCCCTTTTCTATTTTCAAATTCTTTTCGCTGTTATATCTGGCAAGTTTTAGGTGCAAGGTTTCCTAGAGTTGACACATAAGTCTTTGATGCCAAGGAAAGTGGATTCGCAGTCGACGTGGAGGTGCCAGAAGGAATGCAGTCTGAGTTAGATGCCAAGTGTGATGATGCGGGACACAACAAGGGTGGAGCAAGGGCAGAGACCAAGGGCTTTCCAGACAGAGCCTGAGGGTGGCAGTGCTGCGAGGGCGATGACGCAAGATGAATACACGACGACAGTCACAGCCCGATGCTTAGGTCCAGAGTCAGGGTCATGTATGTTTCTCTCTAGGATTCTAGAGTGAGAAAGTAAAAATATCAGAGTTATTTGAATCTGAAAGTCTCAAGTCCTAAATGAATTCTCAAGACCTCTATTTATAGAGGTTGAGATTATGATGATGTCATCACGCAACACATGGCGCTCCCTGGGAGTGACACATCACCGAGGGATCCACAGCTGTCAGTGCTCCACGGACTGTCGAATTGTATATTCACCCAGCCTTTCTCGCACAGCGTCGTTCTGTCTGAAAAGACTGGCTCCTACAGCGTTGGTGTGGCCAGAGAACCCCCTTGATCTAGCACCAATCCAAGCCCTTGTAAAGTCCCACAGACCTGACAGCGATAGGGAAGACCTGATGCCCAACTGCCAGGTCGATTAAGCGCGATGTCCTCCGAAGACCTGCTCCCGTCTAGGAGTGACTCCCTAGGGGTGCCGACGCGAGCCCCCAATGCCGCAGCACGTAGGCCAGTTACGAAGACACCCTGATGGAGATAGTGTCCCGGAGGAGTCACTTATCCCGCGAGTGAGTCCTTGTGTCAGAGCACTAGGAGTGCGTCAAGGTAGCATCCCGGAAGAGCCGTCTACCTGGCGGAAGGGGAGTTTAAGAGCTCCCTGGCAGAGATAGTGTCCCCGAGGAGTTGTCTATCCCCTCGGTGAGTCCTTGTGCCGGAGCACTCGGAGTGCGTCAAGGTAGCATCCCGAAGGAGCCGTCTACTCGACTGGCCGAGGTAGCATCCCGGAGGAGCCGTCTACCTGGCGGAACGGGAGTTGAAGAGCTCCCTGGCAGAGATAGTGTCCCGGAAGAGTCGCTTATCCCTGCAGGATGCTGCACACTCCGGAGAGTGGGTCGAAGCATGTTCCACGGCCAAGGCAAGGTGCTCATGGTATGGTGAAAGGATGGACCGATGCAAGGAGCATGGTAGTGTGACAGAGAGCCAGGGGGCACGACTGTGTAAGTGGCGCGGCGCATGGGCGTGGCGGAGTGAGTAAGGTGCCGGGGCACGTCTGTGTTAGTGGCGCGGCGTAGTGCGTATGGTGCCAAGAACACTATAGTGTGACAGGGAGCCAGGGGCACGACTGTATCAGTGGCGTGGTGCATGGGCGCGGCAAAGTGAGTGAGGTGCCAGGGGGTACTATAGTGTTAGTAGCACGGCGCATGGGTGCGACGGAGTGCGTATGGTGCCAAGGGCACTGTAGTGTGACAGGGAGCCAGGGGCGCGACCGTATCAGTGGCGTGACGCATGGGCGCGGTGGAGTGACTTTTGGGCGACGGGGGTTACGGAGTGACGTAGGGGCGACGGTGGTCGCTGAGTGACGTCCGGGGGACGGGGGTCGCGGAGTGACGTCCAGCCCCTTAAAGAGTAGTGAAGATGCTAAGTATGGAAGTCAAAGGTCAACCCCAGAGGAAGGCCGACCCCCAAGGGAGGCCGAGGCCGACCTCAAGGGGAAGGCCAAGGCCGACTTCCTTCGGTAAGAGCCAAGGTGCACCGACGGGCGAAGTGCGATGGTCGGAGCGTGATGATCAATCGCGCAAGGATGAATTTCTTGATGACGAAGTCACGTAGAAAAAGTGAGTAGTGCATGTGACTCGAGCGTGCACCTTTGACCGGTTGGAATCGTTGAATATTGTCTATTATTTGTGTGGACGTGTCATGCAAAATGAGACTCCCAGTGGACTTTTGGGTGCGATCAGAATAGGTTCGGAACAGTCTTGTTTAGCACTCGGGATAGTCTCGTGTGCGTTTCGGGCGAGCTGCTCCCAGCACAGTTCCAGGGCTCAAATGACGTCCTTTCATTAGGGCTGCAATTTGGGTTGGTTTAGAATGGGCTTTAACCAACCCAACCCAACCCAATTTTGAACAAGTTTTAACCCACCAAACCCAAAAAATTTATAAATGGGTTGGTTCGAGTTGGGTAAACGTTTAAGTGAGCTAAATTGGGCCAAGCCCATTAAACCAAGTTAACCCATCCTAACCCAGATCAATTCTGGCTCTCCCGGTCGTTATTCTCCATTATAAGCAGAACTCGTTGATAGCTCGTTATCGGAGGACGGCCGCCTCTTTGCCGATTGCCTGCTTATTGTGCCACCGTTTGGGACTCTGCTGAACCTCGTGGAAGGTTTGGGGATAGCAGGAAAAGCGGTGGCGGCCTTAGAATCGGAAACGGAGAGGACGGGAGAATTGGAGATGGAATCAAGGTCAACCAGATCGGCAGGTGGGCCTTCGTAGTCGACGGCGATGGAGTAGTCGAGCTGCTCTTCGTCAGGTAGAGGAGCACCCACCGGCTACATCTTCCGCTGTGCCGCCTCCTAACTCTTGGACTCCGAATCTACCATTTCCTGCTTACTGCTGAACTAAGTAAATAATGGTTCACTCTGAGTTTTGAGATTTACTAAAGGAGATAGTCAGAGCTGGATGGAAGGTTCTGGTTTACCTTTCTTATATGGTTCTCTCTATTGCTGGCTATTTGCAGAACACGCTAAAAGTATAAAGGAAACAGCTATTGCTGACATATATCGACCCCCGTAAAAGTTTCTACGGGCAGCAGAAGATTTATTTTTTAAGTTTCATTGCATAATCTGATCCCAACCTACCTGAGAATGTTCGATGCTCTTGTGTTCGTGGATACATATCCATCAAATACATCATCGCATTGCCCAGGTTTGCTTATCGAGTTATGGACTCAAATCGTATGTGCAAGTTTAGGCACATAATTCGTTATATGTATTGATTTACTTGTTTGCTTAGTGGTTATTAGTGATTTCATAATGGATTGCAGCTTAAAGAGTTGGATGGAAGAAGCAGGCCTTCTGATTCTTATAAGAATATTGAACAGACTACTGAGATGAGGAAATGTTTGGGTGACTGGATGAACATGATAAAGCCTGTCAATGAAGAGAAAGCCTGTCAATTAATTACATGTTAGTTGCGTTGGGTTGGGTTGGGCTGAAACCCAAACCATGGTATTTTACTTGGGTTGGGCTGGATTGGGCTTTCTTTAAAAAAGCTCAAGTTGGGTCGGGTTGAGATGGACTTTTAAACGGTTAAATTTTTTCGAGTTGGGTTAAAACCTAACCCGTCTAAGTCGCACCCCTACCTTTCATAGCATTTGAGTTTGTTTCCTAGTGTTATAACACCATACAGAATCTATAAATGCAGACCTACACTTAAGATCAGAATTTTTTAGCACCTTCCTTCGTTAAGCAGCACAGACATGATCCGCTAACGTTTCCTAGTGTTGTCACTTCTGTGACTGTTTGCTGCATAAAGATTTCAATGATTTTGAGTCTAAGTTATTATTGCTCGTACGTTGCCATGTAGCCCTTTCTTTCTCTGAGCCCATGTCTCACTGTTATCACATCATTAGACAAGGCTATGTTGCCTGCGTTGCTACTAAAGCAGATACTACAACGGATTGGACACAAGACACGACCCTGTTTGGAATTGGTTCTCCAAACAAATTTTATATTCAAATCTTAAGTTCTGTTTGACCAAAAAAAAAATAGTTTTCAGTTTTAAAAAAAAATAAATAAAAAAAGAGCAATTAAAATTTTTTTTATTAAAATAATTGAGTGTTTGATAACCCAATTTTTTTTTGCGGTGGTTTACGGTGGCGGTGATCATCGGAGGTTACTGCCTGTCGGCGGTGGTCGCTGATGGTGGCTGCCGGCAGTGGAAGGGTAGTGGTGGTCTCAAAAAAAAAATCAACACTAAAAAAAGAAGTCATTTTTAAAATTTTAAAAAACAGTCTTGCTTCAAAAACTGAATTTTTAAACAGAAGAAAAAAATGATTATCGAACGCAACTTTTTTTTTTCCAGTTTTCAAAACTAGAAAAAAAAAAAAGTTGTGTCAAACAGAACCTTAATCAACTTTGAAAGTTAGCTTTAAATGATTTTTAGTAAAATTAGTTTTATGCTATAGATGGTGTTTGAATAAAAGTAATAAAGCAGTAAAAATGACTAAATTTTAGTGTTTGATTAAAACGTGTCAAAGGTTTTCGTAATTAATTAGGATATTTTGGTATATTACTTGATCAAACATTATTACAAAACAACGATGAATCCACAATGTCATTTTCTTGGATATGATTTAATTATAATAGCTCATTTAATCAGTTTTAAATGTTTTTCACGTGCTTAACAACTTGATTTAATCCAGATAAAATCAAGTATAACTATATCAAAATCGATCACAAAAATACTTTTAGAAGAACACTAAAAAAAAAGAAAAAACTATTAATGTGTAGAGAATGTTGCCTTTCTATTTACGCAGAAAAAGGTTATAGCTCACTTACCTTACAAAAGTCATAGTCAGTTACCTTACAAAAGTCAATCGACATATAAGTTGATTTAGAACGTGATTATAAACAATCAAATGCGAGTCTTGAGTCCAAGTAGATTGAATCATCTTTCAAGCCAATCTAATAACGTTCAGCATAGGATTTACATCCACAGAACTTGCCTTCTAAAACCCATCCATCCATTATGTAACCCCACTTTCTATTAATCAGTCCTTGAGCCCCATTCATATAAAAAAATCGAACACCCCCGAGTTCCCTTATATTCCAAAACAATCAAGAGCTTGAAAACTTCGTGACTGCCTTAGTCCCCTCTGACACCGCGTCTTTGCCAGCTCCCTGGGCAACATGAGTTTCACTGCTGTATGTATCTCATGCGACGTGATCGTCGGTTTCTTGTTATTTTGCGCCAACCGTGCCGACTCCTGCGCAAGCTTCTCGAACCACTCCTGGATGTAATTATATTTATTTGGTTTTTTACAATTATGTTGAGGCGACTTTATGTATATTTGCAAAAGTTAAAATAAAAGAAAAGAGAGAAAATCATCGAAAAGATGAGGTGCGTCTACCCGCAATGGAGAGGAGTTTGGTCTTCCATCCGTCGAGGCGGAAAAGGCATTATCAATAACAAGTTGAACTGAGCTCTTTCAGGCTTAACATGGCCAATTGGGGGGTTGATTTTCCTACGCCCATAGTCCGCTACTTAGGCTTCGTTTGACAAATTTTTTTTTTTGGTTTTCAGTTTTTAAAGAGCAGTTTTTTAAAGAGCAGCTTAATTTTTTTTTTTATAAAAACAAGTGGGTGTTTGATAACCCCTTTTTTTTTGAGGTTTTTTTTTTTGGTGTTTGGTAACCCTTTTTATTTTGACTTTTTTTTTTTGGTGGTTTGCGGTGGCGGTGGTGGGGCGTAGCGGTGGTCGACGGTGGTGGTGGTGGTGGCCGACGGCCGGAGGTGGCTGCCGGCAGTCACCGGCGGTGGTGGCCGGCGGCCGGAGGTAGCTGCCGGCAGTCTCCGGCGGTGGTCGCCGGCGGCCGGAGGTGGCTGCCGGCAGTCACCGGCGGTGGTGGCCGGCGGCCGGAGGTAGCTGTCGGCCGTCTCCGGCGGCCGGAGGTGGCTGCCGGCAGTCTCCGGCGGTGGTCGCCGGCGGCCGGAGATGGCTGCCGACAGTCTCCGGCGGTGGCTGCCGGCGGCCGGAGGTGGCTGCCGGTGGTTGTCGGCAGTCTCCGGCGGTGGTCGTCGGCGGCCGGAGGTGGCTGCCGGCGGCCGGCAGTCTCCGGCGGTGGTCGCCTGAGGTGGCTGCCGGCGGTGGGAGGGTGGTGGTGGTGGTCGAAAAAAAAAAACCAAAAGTGAAAAAAAAAACCAGTTTTTGGAGTTTTTTTTTTTACTCTGCAGTTTAAAAACTGGTTTTTTAAATTAAAAAAAAAATGATTACCAAACGCTCTTTTTTTTTCAGTTTTAAAAACTAAAAAAAAAAGAGGAAAAAAAATTTTGTCAAACGGGGCCTTAATCTTTTCTAAAACCGTACTGGGGTAGATTTTACTAACCTACAATTAGTAATGCAGTTGTAATGGTTTGCAAAAAAATTACACGTAGACCAACCTCATCAGACAGACTGGCAGCAATGCACTCGGTTGCTTTGTGTCCTATTTCCAATTAAAAGTTAATAGTTGTGTAAGGTTTGGTGTCCACTGAAAGAAAATATAAACTTGACTATTTTTGTTTAAACTTTATTGACTGCACATGAAGAAAAGAGGGACTTGCATTGGAAGCAGGCTAGCCGCTAGCATGCGTTGTACAGAAAAAGAGCAGTCAACTCGGGTGGACTTGGAGAGACCATCAAGAGACGAGATCTGAACTTACCACCTCTCTCTCTCTCTCTCTCTCTCAATTCTTGGAGGAGCACAGGCAGGTTTCATCTTGAAGTGTTCAGGTTGGGAAAGTTACTTATTATCGCCTTTGAGTCCTCAATCGCTGCCTTGAATGGCTATAATTAGAGCCCATGAAGCCTCATCTTCCACCTCTCCTCCTCCATGTAGTTACTACCATGTTTTCATGAGTTTTAGAGGCGACACTCGTAAGACTTTCACAGATCATCTCTACACAGCTTAGGTACAAGCAGGACTATCTGTATTCAGAGACGACGAGATACAGAGAGGAGGCAATCTGAAATGGGAATTGGATAAAGCAATCAAAGGGTCACCTCTCTCTCTCTCTCTCTCTCTCAATTCTTGGAGGAACCCAGGTTTCATCTTGAAGTGTTCAGGTTGGGAAATTTACTTATTATCGCCTTTGAGTCCTCAATCGCTGCGTTGAATGGCTATAATTTGTGCTAGTGAGTGAGAATTTAGAATTGACATTTGATTAAAATTTGCAAGCACCAGGATTAATGCAATTAGGTGTAGTTCTTTTAGTAATAGTGGCACTCATGGAATACCCGTTAATGAACTTCATAATGTCTGCGTAGTATTTGCACATTCCGAAAAGGGAAAAAACTTGGATCCTTTATTATATATAGGTATAGAAAATGAATCTCAAGATGTATGTTCATATCAGGTAAATCTTTGGGTGCTCTAATATAAGCCCTTCTCTTAGGCAAAGTTAGTATTGTATCAGACTTCGATGGACAGAAACAACTTGAATATCTGCACAAATTGACAAATATTTTCGCATAACCGTACTTGCATTCTTGCAGAAAACAACTTGTACTAGAATAGTGTTCAACGATTTTGGCGGGAAGGGTAATCTGGGAAGTCCAAATTAGTTGATTTAAAAAAAATCCATTTTTTCTTAAGTCTACTTGTTGTTAAGAAATTTTGAAAAGTCACCCCACTTTTTCTTAAGTTTTCAAAAGAATCTCACCTTCACAAATATTTATTCTCAAAACCCCCCATTTCCTAATTTCCCAACTGATAATTCAAACATGAGCCTAAATGAAGAGTAAACAATTAAAAGTGCTAGCATCGACAAAAGGAGAAAGTATACAGGTCCCAAATATGCTATACATTTTAGGAGAGAGATGATTTGTTTGAATGTTGATAGCATAGGAAAAGATGATTATGCAACAAAAGTAGATGGTTCTGCAAAACCAAATAGAAATCATTAAAATTATGAAAAAAAATAATTTCGGAAACATAGCAAAGAGATTTTCAAATTTATGAAAAAAATACAATGTACTTAGAAAAATTAAATAACACGATTAGATAGAGTTTAATTTGAAAATTTTAATTTTGGCAAAACTTTACGAGAAAGTTCGGTTATAATAGTTTAGTTCTAATGGAAATATGTCTATTTGACCCGTATTTCATAATGTCGAAAGTCATTAAAGCAATAAAGGTGGCATGCAAAAAGCAACAAAGGTTGACATGCAAAAAGCAATAAAGGTGAACCTATTCCAAGCTGGTTTGCTTAAAAGAAACGCTAGCGGGGTGGAAAAAGCAAGCTAGGAAGGGTGAAGGAAAGATAGAATGGAGAGGAAATCTTAACCTCACGCCTCCTCCTCTCTTCCTGTAGCTACTAATGTGCCAGACTTTAACCTGAACTTCTCTAATGGCTATTGTTACAGGAGCCCAAGTCTCGTCTTGAAGCGCTAAGGTTTAGGAGAGTGATTTATCACCAGATTTAAGTCATCAATCATTGCCTTGAATGGCTATCATAAGATCCCACGAAGCCTCATCCTCCACCTCCACCTCCACCCCTCCTCCTCCATGTAGTTACTACCATGTGTTCTTGAGTTTCAGAGGCAAGGACACTCGTAAGGCTTTCACAGATCATCTCTACACAGCTTTGGTACAAGCAGGACTATCTGTATTCAGAGACAACGACGAGATAGAGAGAGGAGGAAATCTGAAATGGGAACTGAATAAAGCAATCAAAGGGTCACAAATTTCCATCATCGTCTTCTCAAAGGACTACGCGTCTTCAGAATGGTGCCTTGACGAGCTTGTGATGATTCTCGACTGCAAAGATACCTCTCGACATACAGCGTTTCCTGTCTTCTACGATGTGGAACCATCTGAAGTGAGGAATCAAAGGGGTAGTTTTGCAGACGCATTTTCTAGATACGAAGAACAATTGATCAACGCTGGAAGTGATACGGAAACTGGAAAGGAATTGATGAAAAAGGTGCAAGGGTGGAGGGCAGCACTTAGACGGGCTGCAGATTTGGCAGGGATGGAGTTGCGAAATGAAGCCGACGGGTAAGTAAGTTCCTTCAAAGTCCTTTATCACTTTTCTTTTTGAAGATATTTGCGGTCTTCCATTTACGGTAGCATTGGTAGGATCTACGACTTAGGTCTAATGAATGCTTGAATTCTATCATCTCGCAACAAAGGATACTCTATTTACCCCCTTGAATGAAGACGGTCCAAATTTCACGAACAATGTTATTGTTATGCATATTTTAGCCATTGAGGGTTAACAGCAACCAGTGTTTTAGCAAAGCTTATGAAGTCTTTGAAGTTAAGTGAATGCCATGACACCATAGTTGAGATAAAGGAAAAGATGTGGTGATTGAATAACTTATATCTATATCTATATAACATATAATAAGCAAAGCGAGATGTTACTCTATTTTTGTTTCTTGAAATGTGGTATTCATTGATAAATTTTTTGTATCTTTTATAAATATTTTATTAGCCTACTTGAGCTTGACTCGGAATCTGAAGCTATAATATTTAATAACTGAGACAAGAAATACAATGATAGCATGACACCTCATTTCATTGTGTTTCAAATATAATAAGAGTTATAAATTAATGTTAAACATATTAATATTGCTAGATCTCCAAACATTATTTTGAACCGGGTTCTTAGTTTTGTAATTAATTAAATCAGCAAATATAGTAGACATTTAAATAATAAGCCTTATGCAATTCAAAATATTCAAAATTTTCTAACCAATATTATGACTTTATTTGAATATTATATATCGAAAAAGCTCTCTCACATGAAATATTTACCTGTAAAACAAAAATTACTTAAGAGATTTAATAAGAAAAATTAGATACTATTTCAAATTCATTTTTAAGTTTTCTGTAAATTTAAATATGAATCTAACTTGATAAATATGTTGGTTAAAAATTTTGGTCAATAATTTCCTTACTCTAAAGTTTGCGTTAGTCACATTGGTTAAATATAAAAATACCATAATATGCAGATTCTATATGAGATACTTTAAAAAAAAAGTATAAATTTAAAACCTTAATTATGTGAGCATTTCTTAAATTTAACTAATTTTACATTCAAAATGTTTTGAATGATTTTTTATGGTATTTTTATTGTAAGTAATTAAACTATTAAACATTCTAAATTCTGCATTAGCAATATACCATTTATGATTTTATGTTAACTTTTATAATTTTGAATAGAATAGAATATAAAATTTAAAAAGATATTTGTTATGTTGTGATGAATGTAGACTAAAACTTAGATCGAAAATCTTATTATGTCTGAACCATCCTTACTTAATTAGTTGTGTTGATTAACTTTTATAACATGCTATAAACAAATATATGGACCAAAATTTTCTCTATCAAAATTAAACTAATGTTATGGGCAAGCCATTCAAAGGTACAAATTATTTTTAAAAGATACATAGAAAATAATAAAAATGTCTTATGTAATATCAAATTGATCTCAATATAATAGCAAATTAATCATCCCAAAAATTGTCCGTATGTTATTGTGATTCTACTAAGCACCATCCAACTTAAAACTTACTTTGACCGGTATGCATATTTGAGTTGTAAATTTGTAATCCAAGATCTGGATATCATCCCAAAATGACTAGTATGCATATAGGTTGGACCATTAAAAGAACTTAATAATAATATAATATTGACAAGTTACTTGAAATTATTACAAATATAGTATTAAACATTTCTTATCAACAATTATAAATTTAGTAAAAGTATATTTTTTTGTATAAGATGTTAATCTCTTTTTGTTTCTTAAAATGTGGTATGCATTGATACACTTTTTGTATCTTTTAAATATATTTTACTTTAAGGTTTTGCGCTATCCTATGTACTTGCATTGGTTAAATGTAGAAATACCATAACATGCAGATTCTATATCAGATATATTAAAAAATATAGTGAAAATTTAAAACCTTAATTATGTGAGTATTTCATAAATTGAACGAATTTTATGTTGAAAAAGTTTTGAACTAATTTCTTATGGTATTTTTGTTGTGAGTACTTAAACTGTTAGGCATTCTAAATTTCGCATTAGCAGTATACCATTTATGATTTTATTTTAATTTTTAAAATTCTAAAAAGAATTTAGTTATTCTGTGATGAATGTGAACTAAAACTTAAATTGTAAGCCTTGTTATATCTGAATATAAATCTTACCTAGTAAGCATGGTCATTGTATACTTTGTGAAATCTTGGTTAAATTTTGTTCAATTTTCTTAGTACGAGGTTTGAGCTATCCTATATAGTCAAGTTGGTTAAACTTTTTAAACTTTATATAATTTTCTCATACACTGATTACTATTTTCTCTATATACTTTGTCGGTGGATTATATTTGTTTTTAAAAATGACACATCATCCTTACTTAATTAGCTGTGTTGATTAACTTTATAAATCACATGCTATAAAGAAATATATGGACCAAACTTTTCTCTATTAAAATTAAACTAATATGTAATTAATATTATGGGCAACCCATTCAAAGGTAGAAATTATTTTTAAAAGATTTTTAGAGAATAATAAATGTCGTGTTATAGCAAATTTATCTCAATATGTCTTCCGTTATTTACTTTTTCTTTTCTGCGTACTAAATAAACTTTTCATTTTTGTTCATCTATATAGTTACTAAATCAGAATTAGCAAATATGCACATGGACATTGCTTATGATATTTCACCAGAACAGTGAATTTATTTTATTACAAGAAAGTTCAAGCCAAAAATTAAAGTAACTATCTTTGATGAAATAACCATTAAATTACAAAATTGTGCAATATTTATTTTATTATACATTTCAAAACTACTAATCAAATTATTGTTAAAAAAAAAGCTCCCGTGCTTGGCACGGGATTCTGGGCTAGTCTAAATAAAATCTGCAGCAAAATGATTCTGATCTTGCAATAATTACATTCACTTATGCTCTTTCTTTTTTTAGGTACGAGTCGAGGTTTATCCAAAAAATTGTCCGTGTTACAGAAGAGAAGCTAAACCGCACGGTCTTGAGTGTTACCCACCATCTAGTTGGAATGGATTTTCGAGTGCAAAACTTTCACCATTGGTTACAGGACGAGTCTGCTGATGCTAACATTCTTGTCATTTATGGAATGGGTGGGATTGGGAAAACTACCATTGCCAAAATTGCTTACAACTTAAACTTTCATAGATTTGACAGCAGTAGCTTTGTTGCAAATGTTAAACAGCACGCGGAACAATTTAATGGCATACTTGAACTACAAAATCAAGTTCTTTCAAATATTCTGAAGAGGGAAAAGGGAAGGCTATACAATGTTGATGAAGGTTCAATCAAGATTAATCAGGCTATATGTTCTATGAGAGTGCTTGTTGTTCTCGATGATGTTGCTAAGCTTGACCAATTCGACGCACTACTTGGAACACGAGTGTTTTATCCGGGAAGTAAAATAATCTTAACTACTAGGAAAAAGGGCTTGCTTGGGGCTCATGCAGCTCATGAGGTGCATGAGGTTGAAATTTTAGGTTGTGATGAATCCTCGAAGCTTTTTAGCTGGCATGCTTTTGGACAAGACCACCCAATAGACGGCTATGTGGAGCAATCAGAAAGGTTAGCAAGGCGTTGTGAAGGGCTTCCCCTGGCTCTTCAAGTTTTGGGTTCCTCTCTATCAGGTAAAAGCGTAGTTGTATGGGAAGATGCATTGAGCAAACTAGAAGAAGTTCCTCATACCGACATCCAAAAAGTCTTGGAAGTAAGCTATGATACTTTGCAAGATGACTATGACAAAAACCTATTCCTCCATATCGCTTGCTTCTTCGTTGGAGAGGAAAAAGATGACACAGTTAAGATACTTGAAAAGTGTGGTTTGCATCCAACTGTTGGAATTGATAGTCTCATTGATGGATGTCTCTTAACCATTGAGAATGGCAACAAGCTAATGATGCATCAATTGCTCCAGGAGATGGGAAAAGAAATAGTCCGCAAAGAATCACCGAAGGACCCTGGGAGGCGCAGTAGGCTATGGTGTCATAAGGATTCCTTTTGCGTACTGAATGAAAAATTGGTAAGAAGTACACTTTTCGGCTTTCCTTCATACTTTATGACCCTCTACAAGTAAGTTGTCGCTTATCTTTTGTTTTTTATTTTTTTGCTCTTCATTTCGTTTATAAGGGAACAGAAACAATTGAAGGCCTCACCCTCGATGTCAAAAAGCTGCGGAGAGATAGAGAAGCCTTCACTGTTGATAATGCCTATGATGGCACGTCACTAAGACGACCCTTTTCTAGCTTTATCTCTTGGGAAATAATGAAAGCTTCATTAACACTTCCAAATGAAGGTGATTTGGATGTTGATGCGTTTGCAAGGATGAAGAATATACAACTACTCCAACTCAACAATGTAAAACTTACTGGGAACTACAAGGACTTCCCGAGAAAATTAAGATGGCTGTGTTGGCATGGATTCCCTTTAAAACATGTCCCTATTGACATTTCACTGGAATATTTGGTTAAACTTGATTTGCGTCATAGCAAACTCGAACAATTTTGGCGGGGAAACAAGGTATGTATTCAAGTTAACTCATTCCCATGTCAAACTTACTGATTAGTTACATTTCTTTTTGCCTAAAAAAATCATGGTCTTTTTATTCATTTCCTTTTTTTTTGCTGTTAGTGCCTTGGATTTCTGAAGACACTCGATCTCAGCTATTCTCAAAGGCTTGCAAGAACCTTTAACTTCTCAAGACTTCCTAA
Organism: Escallonia herrerae; assembly: GCA_033070095.1. NCBI lineage: Eukaryota > Viridiplantae > Streptophyta > Magnoliopsida > Escalloniales > Escalloniaceae > Escallonia > Escallonia herrerae. Next base: position 66,234 of record JAVXUP010002866.1, read on the forward strand.
TCTTGAGAAATTGATCCTTAAAGGTTGCGTGGGTTTGCTTGAAGTTTGTGAATCAATTGGATTCATGAAGGGCCTTGATTTATTAGATCTTGAAGATTGCACAAGTCTAAAAAAACTTCCAAGCAATATTGGTCTGCTAAACTTTCTTCAAGAACTTAACATCTCTGGTTGCTCAAATCTGGTTGACCTTTCACTGGAATTGGGGAAGATGAAGTCATTGAGCGTGCTTAGAGCTAATGACCTTTCCTTAAAACCATTACCCAGCGCCACAGGGGTAGTGACACCATGGCGCACCTTTTTTCAGCCATGGGTTTCAAAGCCCGAGAGAAGTGTACGTAACATTTTGGTTTCTTTACCAAGCTCCTTAGAGGATTTAAGTATTCGGAACTGTAACTTATCTGATGATTCTTTCCCCAAGAGTTTTGGCAACCTGTCCTCATTGAGGGAATTAGATTTAGGCCATAATCCTATACGTAGCCTGCCAGATTGCTTCAGAAGCTTAGATAGGCTTAAACATCTTGGTTTAGAAGAATGTACAAGGCTCCAATCTATTGATGGTCTGCCTAGTGCCTTAGAAATATTACATGCGCCGTACAATACATCACTGGAAAGAATATCATTTTTATCACCTTGGCATAGTATCCGTGAGCTAGTAGTATGGGATTGTAAAATGCTGGTTGAAGTAGAGGGTTATGTCAAGAGGGAAGATATATGGGAAGTTGACAAGGAAACGATCAACAGTTTAGGATTGCGTGACGTAGAATCTCTGAAAAATATAGAGGTGGATTATTATCATGGTCTACTGAGGGATGCATTGAAGTTACCCATTCAGGTACGCTCTCCCTTACCCTCTGTCTCTGTCTCTGTCTCATGTGTCAGTTGATTTTAGTAGTCCTGGCATCGGGATTTCATGAATCACGTTTAGCACTTGCGTCGGCACGAGAGAAATTTACTGGTAGTTAGTATTAGGACCCAATATTTGTTGCATCTTTGTTTTGGTGTATATTGACTGACATTACAATTTCTGTGGCACAGGGATTTCATGAGTTGGGTATATTTAGCACATTTGTCCCCTCAAGAGAGGTGATGCCAGGATGGTTCAGTGAAAAGACCAACGGATCATCAATATCCTTCACTGTGCCTTCACTTGCCAATTTCACAATCCGATGCTTGAATATCTGTTGTGTATATGCTGGTTCCCTTGTGACGACGCATTGTGATATCAAGATCACGAATAAGACCAAGGATCTTACGTGGTTATACGATTCTACATACACTGCATATGGGGAGGATGGGGAGGATTGGGCATGGTTAAGCCAGTGGAAGTTTGGAAATCAATTGGAAAGTGGGGATGTGGTTACCGTTTCCTTTGAGTATTGGTCGAATCTTGTTTGTGTAAAGGAGTGTGGCTTCCAGTTTGTGTACCAGGAAGAAGGAGGAGGTGTGGACGAACCGGAGAATGAAACTAACAAGCACGATAATTGCACCATTGGTGGAGATCTATCTGGACGTCAATTGGACCCACGATTGTACTACCTCAGTAATCTTTCCCTCAGTCATCCTTCTCCTTCTATTTCGCACTGAAGGCCCTTCTGACATGAATATCTTGTTATCTTGGAAATAAATTCCCCTTGCTCATTTTACTTCTCGAACAAAGATCTGCCTTTTTGCCAAATTGCTTCTCCTGCCATTTTAAAACTTCATCAGCTAATTGCTTCTCCTGCCATTTTAAAACTTCAACGTCTCCTGGTCTCGCCCAGTCCATCCATCAATTTTCAAAGAAGCATTAGGATTAAGCAATGGCGTTGCAGACAGCGTGTTTGTGGAAATGCCCAGGTGAAAGTATTCGGATCGGAAGGTTAGATGTGAGCCAGGTGATATTTATTTTGTGGTAGTCTGAACGTGAATTTTTTTGATACGTTAAAATATTTCGATACGTTACATGGTAAAACGTAAATATGAAAAACTAATTAACTAATTAATTTTTATTTTCTTATACTATGATTTAATTTTAATTGATTGAATAAGTTTAAACGCCCAACAACTTGAATTAATCCGAACATCTCAAAACAAATTACATACTCTAAAAAGAACATTAAAAAAAAAAACAGCTAATGTAGGTAGAAGGGGGTGATACCGAATAGCGCCTAGCTAGGTTACGTGGAAAAACACTAAAGCTCACTCACCTTACCAGAGTCATAGCCAGTTAAGCTTGCAAAATTGTATTTTTCGTTGTAAAAAATTTGACTCATTTACCTCGTGACAATTTTCGAATAACTAGAACTCTAATTTCTGCTTATTTAATCGAGCTCAATAAGTAATAAACGTTATAATATGATTTTTGAGTTTAGTCAACTTACACGTTCATCTAGAACCTGCTCTTAAACAAGTCAAGGTTCTTTTAAAGAATCCTTACTTATCTTAGTCAGTATATTTTAGTAAAATCTTGTGCTTTATTTACTGACCATTTTGACATTGATAAGGTTTAAATAGTCTCACGCCGACAAGATTTAAATAGGATTTTGTTATAAATATGTGAAATACTAAGGTTTAAATAGTATTCAATCATCTAATTTGTTTAGGAACTTACAACAAGCGCAAGGGCCTTAAGGTTCTTTCTAATGTTCTTATTATCTAGGCAATGCCTTAAAACTCATTCCAAATTTAAACTATTCTATTTTAAATAACTTCTAGCGACAGTAAATAAACTATAGTGACACTTTGTAGCAATCTTTCACAAGCACACCCACCAACAGTAAATGGCTTCTTTGGTTAGTGAAAATTTTGGCGGTTTTAACAAGTTTAAGCTGTAACAGGAATTTAAATTGTCCAAAAATTCTCTTTTAGCCGGTTTGTGAGTTTTGAGATGAGAGAAAAGAAACGAAAGAAAGAGAAGAGAACACGATTTCTCTTTCCCTTGTTTGTTTGTGAAGAGAGAAAAGAAAGCATCATTTATTTTCCTTGTTTGTAAGTTCAACAGAAAAGAAAAGAAAAATTTTCTGTTTACATATATACTCTGATACTACATTGTGATAGTTCTAACAAAGATTATGAATGTACGATCCTATAAAGGTCTTAAGAACGGTAATGCTATGTTAAAGTGCTGAGCTAAATGTGGCAGTATTCTCCTCCCCCCACCTCCTTAACACAACTACTGTATTTTTGGCTACTGACAACATAATGTACAGGCCATATGAGAACCTCTTCACATACGTTTCTAAGCTAAGTGGGAATATAGTCTGTAACAAAGTACCTCAGGTATGAACATAAATCTCTCCGGTCGCTAAAAAGAAATTAAATTTATTGGCTAAAATATTTAGCGACCGCCATTACAGTCGGTAAATTGGTCAAAGCGGTTGCTAAACAAAAAATTAAATTAATTTACAAAAATATTTAGCGATCATAGTGATAGTTGCTAAATTTGGTCAACGCAGTTGCTAAATTGAGCGACCAAGGAGTAACTGCGGTCGCTAACAATTAGCGACCTTGCCTCTAATGACCGGATTTGCGACCGCCATTTGCGGTCGATAAAGATGATTACCAACCGCCATTTTAGAGGCTATGTGTTCTTGTAGTGCTATTTAATCCTTCATTAGGTCTCATTTTAATATTTAACTAGCTTAAGCCTCTGCATTGCATACAAGAGCCTTTTATTCCTCAACAAAATGAAGTGTTAGGGGCTGTTTGATAAAACTGAAATTTAAGTGCTAAAAAAGTTAAGTCCTGAATTTGTAAAACTGAAAACTTTAAGCAACTAAATTTTTACTAAAAAATAAGTTAACATGTTTGGTAAACCAAAAGCAGATGTTTGAAAATTCTGTATTTACAAATTTATCCATTTCACCAAAATTATGCATTTGTTTATGTACTTCATAACTTTTTTTGGGAGGCTAAAATTGTGTTGGTGGTGGTGGCGGCAGTGACGATGGAGTAATAGTAGTGATGGTGGTGTCGGCGGCGGCGGCGGCGGCATCAAAAAGGTGTCAATGGTAGCGGTAATGGTACGTGAAGACGTAGTATTGATAATTGTGATGATAGCGATATGTGGCGACATGACCGCCATGGCAGTGGTTGTAGTGTGACGGATCTTTAGATAATTTTGACAGATAAGGACGTTGTGACAACAGCGATGGTATGGTGGAGGTGGCGGTGTCCTTGTGGTGGTGTTGTTGGTGGTGGTGATAGTGACTAGGTCGTGGTAATTGTGGTGGTGGTAGCAAAATGAAATAATGGTTGTGGTGGTTGTTGTATTGTGGTGGAGGCGGTTACCAGAAAATTGGCGGCATTGTGGTGGTAATAAATTTTTTAGTGTAAAAATATGTTAAAATAACTTTTAACCATCTCTCTTAGTATTAAGTGATCAGCATTAACTAAGATCACCCTGACTTAAAATTTTAGTCTATTTTTTGTAAGAATTAATTTTTTAAGTGATACGAGGTCTAGCGTTATCAAACGCACTTAATTGAAAATCATTAAAAAAATTTAAGTGCTTAATTACGTTATCAAACGCACCCTTAGTACGGAATACTAGTATTACGAGATCTCACGCTTTTATTTTTGGACAAAGTTAAAGAAAAGGAAAGCAAAATAAAGAGAAACAGTGTACCATAATAATAAAGGAATACGTTGCAAGATTTAAAACTAAGCAATCATGTTTCTTAGAGCTAGAAAATTAGAGGTAGAAACATATAAAGGAAGAGATTGCAACTATATATGTCAAATTTGGTGGATGAGAAAAATAATAACAATCTATAAGATCTACGAAAGTGAAAGGGTTAAGCATAAGTCAAAAAGTAAACCGGGCATCATAAATCTTACAAAGGACTAATGTTGCACCACATAGCCGATTCTCAAATGTTACGCCAATGACCAGTAATCAAAATGCAGTTATTAAAGGAATAATGACCAACTTAGCGTTTCAAAGAAATCTGTCTTGTACATCGTAGTGTAAATAAAGGAATAATGAACCTCAACAACCATAAATTAGGAGCAAATAATCAATGAATAAACTATTAAAATAGAAAAGAAGAAAAAAGAAAAGGAAAAAAGACAATTGTGTTGCACACAAGAGCATTCTTATCCTTAATTAAACTGAAGTGCCGCGAAAGAATCTTTTGGTATTATGAACTACTACCAAACTTTTGTTTTTGGACAAAAATAAAGTAATAAAAGTAAAATGAAGCAAAATTAATAGTGTATAACAATATTACGTACATACTCTTGTTCATGTCTTAAAGAGGAAGAAAGTTAGGGGTACAAAGGAATAAAGTTAGAACAAATACAAAGATATTTTTGCCATATGTGCCATTGGTCAGATGTGAACTTCTTTGAATAAAGTGAGAATCGCCATATGTAGTGACATGCCCTTGAATACCACCAAAATAATCGTAGTCACTAAATTGAAAATGATATTTTTAAAATAATATAAATCCATATAAAAATCAACTTGAGTAGAATTGGAACAAAATACTTGGATGAACCATGAATAATAGCTCAAATGGTGCTAGAAAAGAATGTCCTATATTGTTTTTGTCTTTGAACAATAATGTTGTTGCTATGTATCTTTAGCGACCCTTTATGATATAATTACACAAATAAAAAATATAATTAATAAAACTTTTTTGAGATAAGAACAATAAACTTTTGTCACGTACAAAGTTCAAGTAAATGAGAAAATTAGATGCGTGAAAATTTATACTTTCAAGTCGTAACTACTAAAAACGTAAAAAAAAGTAAAATGTTATAGCAATTTTACATATGATTAACACATCATAGATCGTTGAGAAGGGTAAACGTTAACAATGACTATGATATTGTGCGGCTACCACTTTTACATCATCAGAAAGAAGCATTCATCTGGAGATGAAACATCAAAACCAAAAGTAGTTTAAGAAATGCAAAAAAAAAAAAAAAACATGATTCAAATTTTATATAAGATCCAAACCTTTTTGTTTTCTTATAACCATTATATGCTTGGAGATAAATCTAAGAGTTAAGCACAGGCGTAAAAAGAGGAAAAGCAAAAAAAAAGTTTCAAGTAATATAATAAAATTTTGAACGAAATAAACTCAGCATCACCTCGTATGTTAGAGTTGACTATGATCTTATCCAACACTATCCAAATTTACATGCCACTAAAATAAACTTGAAACTAGACATACAAATATATACATGCAATCACATTAAAAAGAGATTAAACAAAAATAGCGACATATATGATATACAGAATGAGAGATTAGTCGATACAAACAAAAGAGTGTATTTGTCAAATAAAAAGCTGTCTGAAGGAAGAAGGGAGGGAGGTGGGAAGAATAATGAAGTGGAGATATAGATTTTGACAGAAAAAAGCTGCCGGAATGAAAGAAATAAAGTTGTTTGAATGGAAGAAGGTATGATGAGTAATGAAGTAGTCAAAAGGGTTGTCTGAAAGGAAAAAGGAGGGAGGTGGGATGAGGAATAAAGTGGAGATATAGATTAATAATAATAATAATAATAATAATAATAATAATAATAATAATAATAAAAAGGCTAAATGAGGTTTAAAAGATAAATAATCTCTTACTTTGGATTTCGAATAAATACCTTGCGGATTACTGACAATACCAAAAGTCAAAATTTGAATCCTCAAAGAAAGGAAGTTATATTAGGAGTTTAGTACGTAAATCGATTCTGAAAATAAATTTCAAATGTAAAGAACCTTAAAAATAGGAACATTATGGAAAAGTCGCAGAAATCTAATATATATATATATATATGAAAGTCCTGAGAGAAAGTGATTACCTCACCACCTACGTGGACATTCTCTCATCTTGCCACGTGAACTTTTCTTTTTGAACTTTTTTAATTTTAACCCTGAATATCTTTCTCTTTCTTTCAAGACAATTTACTATCTAGAATCTTAAATTTTAGCTATTATCATCTTCACACCTGAAATATCTAATTCGACAGAGGGAAGGATTTGTAATTATCTCTTTAGTTGAATTTATTAAATATCCCTTTTCTTTCTTCTTTTTTTGTTTCATTTCATTATGGCATTCTAACGTCAAAATCGATTCCGAAAATTTTAAACTCATTCTTCCTAATTTAAGTTCCAAAATTATCTCTTGAAACAAATTGATAAGTTGACATTATCCTCTCATTATTTGAGACAATCTCCTTTTATAATTTTGATTTGTAAAAAGATTTTCAAAAATTTGTAACCTACCAATCCTATTTAAGTTCCAAGATTATCTCGCACAATTTCATAATAAGTTGACCATAGCCTCCATTGAGGTAATCGCATTTTATGAAATTTTAAATTTGGTCATTTTCTCTATGGTTACTCTCTCTCTCTCTCTCTCTCTCTCTCTCTCTCTCTCTCTCTCTCTCTCTTATTTCTTCCATTAAGATTTATTGTTAATTGATTATACATTTCTTTCCATTTTAACCATAATAATTCGTAAACTTCCTATAATTAAGCTCAATATTTGCGCATCTAAATCATGATCAAAAAAACAAATTCAAATTAGCCGTACACTTTAGCTTTATGTTTCTTTTAATCTTTCTTATTTCTCTTAATCTTTCCTATTTCTTAGGCAAAGATTGTGGCGCTACACAATTTTTAGTATCATTCATTGAGTTTATCTAATTTTATTAACCATAATTGCTCCCGTGCACACGGGGTCAAAACTAGTACATAACTAAATTGTAGGATTGTTAGCTAATAACATTTTCAAATTCAAACTGACATTGATGATATAATGAAAACATGAGCCTAAAATAAAAAGTAAATAATTAAAAAGTGCCAACATGGACAAAAAAGGAGAAAGTAAACAGCGTCCAAATATGCTATACATTTTAGGAGTTTGAGAGATGATTTGTTTGAATGTTGATAGCATAGGAAAAGATGATTAAACCAAATAGAAATCATTAAAATTATGGAAAAAATAATTTCTGAAACTTAGCAGAGAGAAATTCAAAATTATGAAAAAAAAATACAATGTACTTAGAAAAATTAAATAACACAATTAGATAGAGTTCAATTTGAAAATTTCAATTTAGGCAAAACTTTACGAGAAAGTTCGGAATGAAACTATTAGATTTGGCGCAAAACAGCGATAAACTTGTCTTTTATATGTTTATATTGATATTGATCAGATTTCTTTTGCAGTTATAATAGTTCCAACCGGTAATATGTCTATTTGACCCGTATGTCATAATGTCGAAAGTCATTAAAGCAATAAAGGTTGGCATGCAAAAAGCAATAAAGGTGTACCTATTCTTGTAGCTGCTAATATGCCAGGCTCTAACCTGAACTTCTCTAATGGCAATTTTTACAGGAGCCCAAGTCTCGTCTTGAAGCGCTAAAGTTTAGGAGAGTGATTTATCACCGGATTTAAGTCTGATCATTGCCTTGAATGGCTATCATAAGAGCCCACGAAGACTCATCTTCCACCTCTCCTCCTCCATGTAGTTACTACCATGTGTTCTTGAGTTTCAGAGGCGAGGACACTCGTAAGACTTTCACGGATCATCTCTACACAGCTTTGGTACAAGCAGGACTATCTGTATTCAGAGACAACGACGAGATAGAGAGAGGAGGAAATCTGAAACGGGAATTGGACAAAGCAATCAAAAGGTCACAGATTGCCATAATAGTCTTCTCAAAGGACTACGCGTCTTCGAAATGGTGCCTTGACGAGCTTGCTACGATTCTTCACTCCAAAGATACTTCGCGGCATGCAGTCTTTCCCGTCTTCTACAATGTGGAACCATCCGAAGTGAAGAATCAAAAGGGAGGTTTTGCAGATGCATTTTCTAGATATGAAGAACAATTGGTCAAAGCTGGAAGTGATACAGAAATCGGAAAGGAATTGATGAAAAAGGTTAAAGGGTGTAGGGCAGCACTTAGACGGGCTGCAGATTTGGCAGGGATGGAGTTGCGAAATGAAGCCGACGGGTAAGCAAGTTCCCTTGAAGTCCTTTATTACATTTCTTTTTGAAGATGTTTGTGGTCTTCCATTTACGGTAGCATTGCCGGACATGTTACATCTCGCAACAAAGGATCCTCTATTTACCCCCTTGAATGAAAGCGTCCAATTTTCATGAACCAATTTTAATATAAATCACATTTTAGCCATTGAGTGTTAACTGCCGCCAGTATTTTGGCAAGCTTATGAAATCTTTGAAGTTAAGTAACTGGCTATGTATGGTACCATAGTTGAGATACAGAAAAAGATGTGGTCATTGGATAATCTAAATAAAAATCTGCAGCAAAACTGTTTCTAATCTTGGAATGATTACATTCACTTATGCTTTGTTCTTTTTCCAGGCACGAATCGAGGTTTATCCAAAAAATTGTTCGGGTTATAAAAGAGAAGCTAAATCGTAGAGTCTTGAGTGTTGCCCATTATCAAGTTGGAATGGGTTCTCGAGTCCAAAACATAATCTTTGGTTACAAGACGGGTCTTCTGATGCTAACATACTTGTTATTTATGGAATGGGTGGAATTGGGAAAACTACCATTGCCAAAATTGCTTACAATTTAAACTTTCAAAGATTTAACAGCTTTATTGCAAATGTGAAAGAGCACTCGGAACAATTTAATGGCATACTTGAACTACAAAATCAAGTTCTTTCAAAAATTCTGAAGGGGGAAAAGGGAAGGCTATACAATGTTCATGAAGGTTCAATCAAGATTAATCAGGCTATATGTTCTAAGAGAGTCCTTGTTGTTCTCGATGATGTTCATAAGCTTGACCAATTCGACGCACTACTTTGAACACGAGTGTTTTATCCGGGAAGTAAAATAATCTTAACTACTAGGATAAAGGGCTTGCTTGGGGCTCATGCAGCTCATGAGGTGTATAGGGTTAAATGTTTAAGTTGTGATGAATCCTCGAAGCTTTTTTAACTTGCATGCTTTTGGACATGACCACTCAATAGACGGCTATGTGGAGCAATCAGAAAGGTTAGTAAGGCATTGCAAAGGGCTTCCCCTGGCTCTTCAAGTTTTGGGTTCTTCTCTATCTGGTAAAAGCGTAGGTGTATGGAAAGATGCGTTGAGTAAACTAGAAGAAGTTCCTCATACTGATATCCAAAAGGTCTTGGAAATAAGCTATGATACTTTGCAAGATGACTATGACAAAAACCTATTCCTCCATATCGCCTGCTTCTTCATTGGAGAGGAAAAAGATTACACAGTTAAGATAGTTGAAAAATGTGGGTTGCATCCAACTGTCGGAATTGATAGTCTTATTGGCCGGTGTCTCTTAACCGTTGAGAATGACAAGCTGATGATGCATCAGTTCATCCAAGAGATGGGAAAAGAAATAGTTCGCAAAGAATCGCCGAAGGAGCCTGGGAGGCCCAGTAGGCTATGGCGTCATAAAGACTCCTTCCACGTACTAAAAGAAAAATTGGTTAGAATTACACTTCTCAGCTTTCATTCTTACTTATGATCCTCTGTAAGTATGATGTCGCTTATCTTTTGTTTTTCACGTTTTCCTCTCCTTTTTTTTTATAAGGGTACTGAAAAAATTGAAGGCGTCATCCTTGACGTTAGTAAGTTTCAGAAAAATAGTTTAGCCTTCACTGCTAATAACGTCGATCATGGCACCTCACGGAAATGACCCTTTTCTAGCATAATTTCTTGGGAATGGATGAGAACTACATTAATAGTTCCAAAGGAAGGCGAATTGGATGTTGTTGCGTTTGCAGGGCTGAAGAATATACAACTACTCCAACTCAACTATGTACAGCTCACTGGAAATTATGAGGACTTCCCGAGAAGATTAAGCTGGTTGTGTTGGCATGGATTCCCATTAGAACATGTGCGTGTTGACATCTCACTGGAGAATTTGGTCGTACTGGATTTGCGTCATAGCAAAATCAAACAATTTTTTGGGACGGAACGAAGGTATGATATTCAAGTTCACTCATTCCCATGTTAAGTCTCGTGATTAGTTACATATGTTTTTGCCTAAAAAATGCTGGTCTTTTATTCATTTCCTTTTTGTGCTTTTAGTGCCTTGGATTTCTGAAGACACTCGATCTCAGCCATTCTGGAAGGCTAGCAAGAACCTTTAACTTCTCAAGAATTCCTAATCTTGAGAAATTGATCCTTAAAGGTTGCGTGGGTTTGCTTGAAGTTTGTGAATCAATTGGATTCCTCAAGGGACTTGATTTGTTAGATCTTAAAGATTGCACAAATCTGAAAAAACTTCCAAGCAACATTGGTCTGCTAAACTTTCTTCAAGAACTTAACATCTATGGTTGCTCAAATCTGGTTGACCGTCCAATAGAATTGGGGAAGATGAAGTCATTGAGGGTGCTTCGAGCTAATAACCTATCCTTAAAACCATTACCTAGCGCCACAGGGAAAGTGAAATCATGGCGTACCTTTTTTCAGCCGTGGGTTTCAAACCCCGAGAGAAGTGTACGAAACATTTTGGTTTCTTTGCCAAGCTCCTTAGTGGAATTAAGTTTTCGGAACTGCAACTTATCTGATGATTCTTTCCCCAAGAGTTTTGGCAACCTGTCCTCAATGAGGGAATTAGATTTAAGCCATAATCCTATACGTAGCCTGCCAGATTGCATCAGAAGCTTAAATAGGCTTAAATATCTTCGTTTAGAAGAATGTACAAGACTCCGATCCATTGAAGGTCTGCCTAATGCTTTAGAAATGTTACATGCGCATTACAATATATCACTGGAAAGAATATTATTTTTATCACCTTGGCATAGTATCCGTCATCTAGTAGTATGGGATTGTAAAAAGCTGGTTGAAGTAGAGGGTTATGTCAAGAGAGAAGATATATGGGAAGTTGAAAAGGAAACAATCAACAGTTTAGGATTGCGTGACGTAGAATCTCTGAAAAATATAGAGGTGGATTATTGTGATCGTGTATCAATAGTAAGATGGAAGTCACCTATCCAGGTACGCTCTCCCTGGCCTCTGTCTATGTCTTATGTGTCATTTGATTTCACGAATGACGTTTAGCACGTGTGTCGGCACTAGAGAAATTCACTGGTAGTTAGTATAAGGATCCAATATTTGGTGGCAAAGCTTTCATCAGGAGTCTCCAGACTTGAGATTTCTCGTTGGTGTATATTGACATTACAATTTATGTGTCACAGGGATTTCATGAGCTGGGTATATTTAGCACATTTGTCCCCTCAAGAGAGGTGATGCCAGGATGGTTCACCGAAAACAGTGGATCATCAATATCCTTCACTGTGCCTTCACTTGCGAATTTTACAATCCGATGCTTGAACATCTGTTGTGTATATCCTTCACTGTTTCCTTCTGAAAACAAGATGTTATATCGTGGTCGTGACTAAGACCAAGGATCTTAATTTGTTTAGGAACTTACAACAAGCGCTAGGGCCTGCCTTAAGGTTCTTTCTAACGTTCTTATTATGGAGGCAATGCCTTAAAACTCACTCCAAATTTAAACTATTCTATTTTAAATAACTTTTAGCGACGGTAAATGACCTCTAGCGACACTTTTTACCAATCTTTCGCAAGCACACCCACCAGCAGTAAATGTCTTCTTGGGTTAATGAAAATTTTGGAGTTTTTAACAAGTTTACGCTCCAATAGAAATTTAAACCGTCCAAAATTTCTCTTTTAGCCGGTTTGTGAGTTTTGAGATGAGAGAAAAGAAAAGAAGACAAGGGAATATAATTTCTCTTTCAATTGTTTGTGAGTTTAAGAGAAAAAAAAAAGTATCATTCATTTTCCTTGTTTGTGAGTTTAGCAAAAAAGAAGAGAAAAATTTTCCGATTGCGTATCTAACATGATATTACATTGTGATAGTTCTAACGTATCTAACATGAATGTATGATCTTAAAAAAGAACATAACTTCAATCGGAAAACAAATAAGTCATCAACGACATCATTTTCCGCATAACCACTGTGTTATGAAACAGAATCATCATTGAGTGTTGTTAGCTTATGAAATGGAAATTTTAACACAAATAATAAGATGTGAATAAGACTTTGAAGATTTAAATTACATGTCATTATGATGTGTGTAGATTTCGCCGCCATACATTTCTGTTCCTATAAAGGTCTTAAGAACGATAATGCTGTGTTAAAGTGCTGAGCTAAATATGGCAGTATTCTCCTCTCCCCACCTTAACACAAGTGTATTTTTGGCTACTGACAGGATAATGTACAGGCCATATGAGAACCTCTTCACATACGTTTCTAAGCAAAGTGGGAACATAGTCTGCAACAAAGTAGCTCAGGTATGAACAGCTAGAAATTTTTCAACATTTCTTCTTTAGTCTTTTTTTTTTCCCTTCTTTTATGTTTTCTCAGCATTACCTCTTTGAAGGTTCGCACTACGTAATAGAACCTGGCTCAGGGAATGAACAGAGAATTCTCAGCATCACTTCTTTAAGGTTTTCCTGATTTCTCAGCATACCTCATCAGCAGATCATTGATAATAAGTTCATTTTAACCTCAGAAACCTGCTAAAGTGGATCTATAGGCTAGGATTGAATATTTGAAAAGTTGGCACATGATTACCAACCTGAGATTTCCCTATATCCCTCGGCAGTAACATTTGAATCACTATAGTAGCCACTAAAACTAAGGCAGTTCTCTTTGAGAATGTCTAATTTTACACCCTCATATGCTTTTTCGCGCCTCACTTGTCGTTACAGAGCAACAAATGAGTGCGCCAATATACAAAATAAATGAAGTTTCTTTCATAAATATCCGATTGATGGGTGTCATCGTCGTTAAAGTTTGGTTCTCATTTGTGTCTTGATTGGCATACAAATAGGCTATGAGCTCCCCATAATTCCCGAAAAACCTGTCCTCCTTTCATTTGAGTTGTGCGGGCGTTAGATTGCCAGCATCCTCCCGTGCTCCTTGAACCTGCAGGGGATTCAAAGTTCAATTCAAGTTCTCTCTCTTATGTTTAGTTAGTAAATTTGGAGTTTTCTTTTGTTGCGAGGTGAATTATATCTATTTATATGTTAGGCATTAGAAAGCACAATTAACTACCTCCCAGTTGCCCGTGGAAGAATCATAAGCCCTCAACAGCATCAAAGTAGCTCCATGGAGTGGACACAAGATAAGATAGTGTCTGGAATTGGTTCTCAAAAACAAATCTAAGAGTAAATCTTAATTAACTTTCAAAATTAATTAGCTGTAGCTATTTTTAGCAAAATTAACTTTAACGGTGCTCCTATAAAAGAATTAAAAGTAATTTAAATGTGAAGAAAATGACCCAAAATGTTAATGTTTGAATTAAACATGTTAAAGGTCTTTCTATCTAATTAATTGGGATATTTTGGTACGTTATTTGGTCAAATCTGATTATAAAAAAAGTGATTGATTTAATTAATTCTCACTTTTTTGGAGTATGTTTAAATTTTGAAAACTGATTTGTAAAATACATAATAACATCATTTAATTCAGATAAAATCAAATTTAACCATCTCAAAATCAACTACAAACATGCTCTACAACACAGGAAAACAACTGTTGTAGATAGGAGCCAGAAGGAACAACTCCTTGCTATTTTACCCTAAAAAAGATTTAAGTACAGGCCATATGAGAACCTCTTCACCTACGCCTCTAGGCTAAGTGGGAACCTCGTCTGCAATGTTGTGTGTGTGGCTTCTCACTCACCGAATGTTAGTCACCAAATGCATGGTATTGTTTTGGTGGCACACCTAACACATGTATATAATTAGAAAGTGTATGTAAATAAGGCCTTTCTTCTAGATCATCCCAAAGTGAGTGAGCAATAAAGAATTTGAGTACCTCCTTCTTCATTGAGAGAGAATATTGAGTGGGGTATATAACGATATCCAGTTGGATAAGGGTCTTGGGTTTTTGGGATTAAATATTTGTATCGATATTCTCGTAGCACGACAAAGTTTGCACGTCCCGTAGATGTAGGCAGGTTATAGCCAAATCACGTTAAATCTTGTGTCCAATTTTTTTTTTTGTCTTATCCTCTTATATTGTAGTTCTCCTAATTATTATTTTTATTATATACCAACGTGTCCGCTGCATCTGCCTGAGCGATACTAACATGCAACAAAGTAACTCTGGTAATGAACATAAATTTCTCAACTTTACTACTTTAGCTTTTTTTTTTCTTTCTCATCATTGCCGCTTTGAAATATATTTTTACTTCTAGTCCACACTAGGTAATGGAACCTTGCTCCGGAAAGTATTTTCCTTATTTTTCAGCATAACCGAAAAAAAGGTTAGAGCTCACTCGCCTTTCAAAAGTTGTAGCCAGCTAAACGAACTAAACTTGCAACATTGCTTTCAATTGTTTAAGTCTGTTTATTTTACGTCACAAATTTGACTCTTTTATCTTACGAGCATGTTTACGGACAGATGAGATGCTTTCAAATCGTACACATGCAAAATACAGTAATTGGAAATTTTGGTCCCTAAAATTTTCTCATTGGGTGAATTTCAACATAAAACTCTACCTAATCATTATACTCATATATTAGGCCCCAATTTTGATTATTAATGCCTTATAAGATTTAAGAATTCTATTTGGTTTGGTATTCTTTTCTTTTTTTTACCTTTTTTTATGTTCTTTTCTTTTGCTACCTTGTTATTTAATTCTTTCATATCATTTATTATTAGAAAATTCGTAGATATAATTAACCCTTTATTTGTAAATTTTATAAACTAAGAAGCCAATCATATACCTTACAAAACCCTACCAAATCACTTCATTTATACATTAGGCCCTAATTTTGATTACTAACACCTCAAAAGTACTTAAAATAACATGATTTTTAGAACTCTATCTTTGCGCCACGTAGGACTTTTTAGGAATCTTCTCCTTCTAACATGTAAGTTTTACCTTTGCATGTTGTAGTTTCTCAACTTAATTAGTCTCTTCATTTAAAGTCCAACCTTTTTAAATTGGAAATATAATATTTAAGAATCTTATTTATTTTGGTATTCTTTTCTTTTTCTACCTTATATAACTCTTTCCTGTGATTTATTATTAAAAAATTTATAGGTATAATTTGTTCTATATTTTTAAACTTTGTAAAATTAAGAAACCAATCATACACCTTATAAAACTCTACCTAATCATTATTACTTATATACTAGCACTTAGTTTTGGTTATTTACACGTCAAAAGTACTTTAAAATAATAATATAAAATCTCAAAAATATAAAATTCAAAATCTTCCTTACTTAATAACTCTTTAGTACGATTTTAATATTAAAAAATTTATAAGTATTATTGATTATTACACGCAAGATATGTAACTCGTAAAATTTGTTGAGCTCTTATATTTTTGACAAGTAAGATTTTAGAACTCTTGATCGGCAATTACATTAGAAATTCTAAGAGAGTTATATGTTCTTTGATATCGCTAAAGGTGAGTTTGAAAGGAATCTAATTTTTTATAAGTTGTACCGTTAAAGTCTAACTGTGTTCCACTTAGTTTTAACTAAAAGCAGTATGTACTTGAAAGAAATAACTTGTGGTAAGCTAAAATTTAGTTGGAAGAGAATAAATGTAAGGGTAAACGAGTTAAAAGAATTTTTTTTCCCATAAATTGATAACAATGGCTAATTATGATAGTTAAGGTAATTGTACTATGGATATTTTGGCAGTAGATGTCATAGTATGACAGTTGTGGGAACTGGAAAGGTGACAATGATTATGAATGTGATATTGATAATTCTTGTGGTGGTAGTTGTGCACTGTTAATAAGATTGAGATTTGTAATAGTTCTGACAAGCCATGGTTGCAACGGTATGTGTAGTTCTCCAGATGGTTGTAGCGGTGGTAATCTTAGTAGTAGGATTATAGTGATGCAGATGTAATATTAGTGGTAACAATTAGTAAGTTGTAATTCTAAGGTGATTAGAGGTAGCATTAGCGTAATGGTGTTTGACAAATTATGCTCTAATATACCTTAGACAATTGATAAGTTGTCCACAATTGTAGTTCTAAATATGTTCATTTACGTAAAGCATTTCGAGGTACTATCAACGTAGAAGTGGTGTAAGAGTTATAAATTGAAAAATCTGAATTAGACACCCCGAAGAAAAAGATATAGTGATGACTCAATTAATCTTTAATAATTTGAACATATACATAGGACATACTTTGAGTACTATATTTCCTTTTCATTATGCAACGAACAAAAAATATGTGAAGTACTTTGTATAAAGAAAGATATTAAATGGCTCAATTAGCATTTATACTTATAAGAAGGTTGAGCTTCATATACATCATCCTTGAGAGGGAAAATTATAACTATTTACTATATTCTGTTAACAAAAACAAACAGAATTATAAAAATTAGCATATGAATGATGATTTTCTTCCTTCACAGTATATTTGGAGATAAGATTGCTTTAACATGATGATTAGAACATTGATGCATGACTATTAAGTTAAAAGTACGAATTTACGACTATATATTAGTACGAGATTGTTGCTTATAATTTGTAACTAAATGTCAAAACTACTGCTTATGAAAAATCATTATAAGATTATACCATAATTATTTTTATTGTAAGATTCACATCCAAAAATATGTTTTCAAGATGTGATCTTATACTTCAATTTATACTGGCTAATGTAAACGTGCAAATGCACGGGACGGGATAGTATGCAATTAGGTATTTCTGCTAATCATACACTTTCACATAATGAAATAGAATCTAAATGCTAAAAAAAAAGAAACAAAAATATAGCACTTAAGTCTATGAATTTCTTAAATAAATTAGCTAACTTCTTAAGATGATAATAGCTCCTTAACAAAACAAAGAAAATCATATATTAAATTTTAAATTTACCAATCTATCGTTTAAAAATACTATTAACGGAAAAAATGTATTACAAGTTTCACCAAAAATGTTGATTATCCTCC
Source organism: Escallonia herrerae (assembly GCA_033070095.1). Lineage (NCBI taxonomy): Eukaryota > Viridiplantae > Streptophyta > Magnoliopsida > Escalloniales > Escalloniaceae > Escallonia > Escallonia herrerae. Next base: position 84,109 of record JAVXUP010002866.1, read on the forward strand.
TTCATTTCTTTGTTTATAAAAATCTAGTCAATAATATTTGCATATTCATATCAAGATAGCTTGGGGATTGACTATTACACTTCACCTTTTACCAATTAAATGTGTTCTTTATAGTTCTATGCTAATTCAATTTTTTATCTGATTGTTATTTGAGATAATTCATGTTATGTAACATGGTGCTACACAAACAAATTGGCATACTGGGAAATTGACGAACGTTATAAGGAAATTGGCATTGTATTTTCCTAGAGTCACCTTTTCTTTCATTGACTTAAATTCCCTTTAACGGATATGTTAGGGCTAATTTCTTTTCTTTTTTTCTTTTTTTGTAATATCTAATATTGCCAACATGATATATCTATGGATGACTACTTCAAGTATTTACTTTTTGACTTTTGGCCCATATTTGCAGCTAAAAGAAATAGTGCCGTGAGAGAAGAAAAGATATCAAAATAAGGATTGAAATACCCTAAAAACCCAACCATATATTTACAACGAAAAATTCTAAATCTTAGGTGTTAGTATGGTGTAATGAATATTTTGGTTAGTAATCCAAGAATGCGCTTACCGCTCTCACCTTTGAGAAAGTTCCCTCGTAATTCCACATAAAAAGGAGCTTCTAGTTCCATATCCGTTATCCTAATAATAACTTGTTGACTGACAATGCCTAATCTAGTTCAACTTATCTTTATAATGTTAGCGCTCATGGCAGTTAATGTCCCGAGGGAGAATTCTAAAAGCAGCTGCTTATGCCAAGTTACTGGCCTCCAGTCAAGAATTTCAAAACCTTGTTACTGCACATAAGGAAACCGCTGGTTCGGAGAGGCAGGCTGCTTCTGTTTCACTTCTTTAACGCCCCCAAAGAAGAGATCTAGAAAATCTATATAGAGGAAAACTTGGGTGCAAATTTAGGAGACCAATTGATAAAGCAAGAAGAAAGAGAATCAGGAAGCACCGGTCTCAAGCCTTACACAGAGTATCTTAGTCATGGCAAGGGCTTTTTATACCTGTCCCTGTCAGTTGTAGTAAGTAAATTAGAAGTCTAAATTAATTGTAACAGTAAAAAGAAGCTCAGGTTAGAAATCCAAATTCAATGGATAATAAGTATATTAGAAGTCTGGATTAACTATAACTATAAAATTAATACATAGGCTAAATTATAAGTCCAGATTAGGAGTCTAGATTAGTTGTAATAATAATAAGAAGTCTAGATTAGAAGTCCAAATTCAATGGGTAATAAATGGATTAGATTGGCTAAATTAGAAGTCTAGATTAGTTGTAATAATAATAATAATAAGAAGTCCATATTAGAAGTCCAAATTTAATGGACAATAAATAGATTAGGAGTTCAGATTCAAGGTAACCTCAGAGCTAACCACAGAGCTGAGAATTTCAATAAAAAAGTCGACTTTTATATAGTTATATATCGGTAATAAGAAGTTCAGATTAGATTGGCTAAATTAGAAGTCCAAATTAGTTGTAATAATAATAAAAAGTCCATATTAGAAGTTCAAATCTAATGGATAATAACTAGATTAGGAGTTATTTATTGATAATAAGAAGTCAAGATTAGAAGTCCAAATTCAATGGATGATAAGTGGATTAGATTGGCTAAATTAGAAGTATTAGTTGTAATAATAATAAGAAGTCCAAATTTAATGGATAATAAATGGAGTAGGAGTCCAAATTCAAGGTAACCTCAAATCTAACCACACAGCTGAGAATTTCAATGAAAAACTCGACTTTTATATAGTTATATTGATATTGATAATTGCCGACAATTAACAAGAGTTCTAATGTATCAATAATTAATGTATTTTAACCAATTTTTTAACACCTTACTTTAGTACTTTGAAATCTCTCTAATATTTTCATGCATTTTTCTGCTCTGTCAAAGAAGTTAGGTTTGCTAAGTACAGCTTTGTGCGTATATAACATGCATGAATAACATAGATTGCGAGAGATATATGGACATATATTACATATTTATTAGAAATTTCAACAATATGACTTAATGCGTATTTATTTTACTTCTTAAAATTAGAAGGAAGATAATTTTTGAAATATACCACGTGCATTTGCACGGGTCCATTAACTAGTATCCCAAACGATCAAGAGCTAAGAAACTTCGCGACCACCTTAGTCCCTTCCGACACTGCGTGCTTTGCCAGCTCCCCAGGCAACACGAGCCTCACCGCCGCCTGTATCTCGCTCTTATGGTTCGTTGGCTTCTTGTTAAACCTCGCCAGCCAAAGCTTAATATTGCGTCTCATGCAATAACAGAAAATAGAGAAAGTCGTCGACAAGATGAGGCGTTTGGCCTTCCATCCGTCTGAGGCGATTCCTGCCATTCTCAATAACCAAGTTGAACCCAGCTCTTTTATGCTTAACATTGCCGATTGGGCCACTTAATCTTTAATTATGTCTGGTTGATTTATAATCAGTAATAAGGTTGAAATGGTTTGCATTAAAATATGCTTGGACCTATGTCATCAGACAGACGGACTGGCAGCAACCAGCTTCGTTGCTTTGTTTTCCATTTCCAATTATATGTTGATAGAAGTGTGACGTTTGTTAAACAAAAGGTAGATTGAGGGTGATCAGAGACATAATCTTGTCCAGTGAAAGAAAAGATTCACCATTTTTGTTTACCTTTTTTGTCTGCAGACATGACAAAAAGGGGGACCTGCATTTGAAGCAGGCTAGCAAGTAGATATACAATAATTTTTTTACAGGAAAGGGACTTCTTCTGGAAGCCGGCTAGCAAGTGGAGATAACAAGAATTTTTACAGGAAGAAACAAGTTAACTCGGGTGTTGAAAGGATGTCCTTAGCTTTCCACTTTCTTTTTTAATTGGCAATTTGTGTTCTTAAGACAACACCTCACTCTCTCATCTGAGAGAGTTGAAAACAAGTTCCTACTTGGTCTTTTAATTGGAAATCTGCGTTCACAGAGTTGAAACCAAAAGTGTTGACTGCACACCATCAAGAAAAGAGCTCTTTTCTCAATGTTTAGAGGAGCCCAGGTTTCATCTTGAAGGGTTAAAGCTTAGGACAGTGATTTATCATCGGATTTAAGTCCTCAATCATTGCCTTGAATGGTTATCATTAGAGCCCACGAAGCCTCATGTTCCATCTCTCTTCCTCCATGCGAATACCATGTGTTCTTGAGCTTTCGAGGTGAGGACACTCGTAAGACTTTCACAGATCATCTTTACACAGCTTTGGTAGAAGCAGGTTTATCTGTATTCAGAGACAACGATGAGATAGAGAGAGGAGGAAATCTTAAATGGGAATTGGATAAAGCAATCAAAGGGTCACAAATTGCCATAATAGTCTTCTCAAAGGACTATGCGTCTTCAACGTGGTGCCTTGACGAGCTTGTGATGATTCTTGACTGCAAAGATACCTCTCGGCATACAGTGTTTCCTGTCTTCTACGATGTGGAACCATCTGAAGTGAGGAATCAGAGGGGGAGTTTTGCAGACGCATTTTCTAGGTATGAAGAAAAATTGATGAACGCTGGAAGTGATACAGAAACTGGAAAGGAACTGATGAAAAAGGTGCAGGGGTGGAGGGCAGCACTTAAACGTGCCGCAGGTTTGGCAGGGATGGAGTTGCGAAATGAAGCCGACAGGTAAGCAAGTTCCTTCAAAATCCTTTATTACTTTTCTTTTTGAAGATGTTTGTGGTCTTCCATTTACGGTAGCATTGCCGGACATGTTACATGATAGGATCCTCTATTTACCCCCTTGAACGAAGAGTATCCAACTTTCATGAACCAATTTTATTGTAAATCACATTTTAGCCATTAAGTGTTAACTGCAGCCAGTATTTTAGCAAGCTTATGAAATCTTTAAAGTTAAATAACTGGCTATGAAATCGTAGTTGAGATATAGGAAAAGATGTGGTGACTGGACAATCTAAATAAAAATCTGTAGCACAAAACTGTTTCTGATCTTGAAATGATAAAATTACATTCACTTATGCTTTGTTCTTTTTCCAGGCACGAGTCGAGGTTTATCCAAAAAATTGTTCGTGTTATAGAAGAGAAGCTAAACCGCACAGTCTTGAGTGTTAGCCACCATCTAGTTGGAATGGATTCTCGAGTCCAAAACATTCATCTTTGGTTACAGGACGAGTCTGCTGATCCTAACATTCTTGTCATATATGGAATGGGTGGGATTGGGAAAACTACCATTGCCAAAATTGCTTACAACTTAAACTTTCATAGATTTGACAGCAGTAGCTTTGTTGCAAATGTTAAACAGCACGCGGAACAATTTAATGGCATACTTGAACTACAAAATCAAGTTCTTTCAAATATTCTGAAGAAGGAAAAGGGAAGGCTATACAATGTTGATGAAGGTTCAATCAAGATTAATCAGGCTATATGTTCTAAGAGAGTGCTTGTTGTTCTCGATGATGTTGATAAGCTTGACCAATTCGACGCACTACTTGGAACACGAGTGTTTTATCCTGGAAGTAAAGTAATCTTAACTACTAGGAAAAAGGGCTTGCTTGGGGCTCATGCAGCTCATCAGGTGCATGAGGTTGAAATTTTAGGTTGTGATGAATCCTCGAAGCTTTTTAGCTGGCATGCTTTTGGACAAGACCACCCAATAGACGGCTATGTGGAGCAATCAGAAAGGTTAGTAAGGCGTTGTGAAGGGCTTCCCCTGGCTCTTCAAGTTTTGGGTTCTTCTCTATCAGGTAAAAGCGTAGTTGTATGGAAAGCTGCATTGAGCAAACTAGAAGAAGTTCCTCATACTGAAATCCAAAAAGTCTTGGAAATAAGCTATGATACTTTGCAAGATGACTATGACAAAAACCTATTCCTCCATATCGCTTGCTTCTTCATTGGAGAGGAAAAAGATGACTCAGTTAAGATACTTGAAAAGTGTGGTTTGCATCCAACTGTTGGAATTGATAGTCTCATTGATAGATGTCTCTTAACCATTGAGAATGGCAACAAGCTGATGATGCATCAATTGCTCCAGGAGATGGGAAAAGAAATAGTCCGCAAAGAATCACCGAAGGAGCCTGGGAGGCGCAGTAGGCTATGGCGTCATAAGGATTCCTTTCGCGTACTAAATGAAAAATTGGTAAGTACACTTCTCCGCTTTCCTTCGTACTTTATGACCCTCTGCAAGTATGCTGCCGCTTATCTTTTGTTTTTCATTTTTTGTTTATAAGGGAACAGAAACAATCGAAGGCCTCACCCTCGATGTCAGTAAGTTGCAGAGAGATAGAGAAGCCTTCACTGTTGATAATGCCTATGATGGCGCGTCACGAAAACGACCCTTTTCTAGCTTAATCTCTTGGGAAGGGACGAAAGTTTCATTAACACTTCCAAATGAAGGTGATTTGGATGTTGTTGCATTTGCAAGGATGAAGAATATACAACTACTCCAACTCAACAATGTACAGCTTACTGGGAACTACAAGGACTTCCCGAGAAAATTAAGATGGCTGTGTTGGCATGGATTCCCTTTAAAACATGTGCCTATTGATATTTCGCTCGAGAATTTGGTTAAACTTGATTTGCGTCATAGCAAACTCGAACAATTTTGGCTGGGAAACGAGGTATGTATTCAAGTTAACTTATTCCCATGTTAAACTTATTGATTAGTTGCATATGTTTTTGCCTAAAAAAATCCTGGTCTTTTTATCCATTTCCTTCTTTTGCTATTAGTGCCTTGGATTTCTGAAGACACTCGATCTCAGCCATTCTCAAAGGCTTGCAAGAACCTTTAACTTCTCAAGACTTCCTAATCTTGAGAAATTGATCCTTAAAGGTTGCATGGGTTTGCTTGAAGTTTGTGAATCAATTGGATTCCTCAAGGGACTTGATTTGTTAGATCTTGAAGATTGCACAAGTCTGAAAAAACTTCCAAGCAACATTGGTCTGCTAAACTTACTTCAAGAACTTAACATCTCTGGTTGCTCAAATCTGGTTGGCCTTCCAGTGGAATTGGGGAAGATGAAATCATTGCGCGTGCTTCGAGCTAATAACCTTTCCTTAGAACCATTACCCAGCGCCACAGGGGAAGTGAAATGGTGGCGCACCTTTTTTCAGCCATGGGTTTCAAAGCCCGAGAGAAGTGTACGAAACATTTTGGTTTCTTTACCAAGCTCCTTAGTGATTTTAAGTTTTCGGAACTGTAACTTATTTGATGATTCTTTCCCCAAGAGTTTTGGCAACCTGTCCTCATTGACGATGTTAGATTTAGGCCATAATCCTATACGTAGCCTGCCAGATTGCATGAGAAGCTTAAATAGGCTTAAATATCTCGGTTTAGAAGAATGTACAAGGCTCCAATTTATTGAAGGTCTGCCTAATGCTTTAGAGATGTTACATGCCCCGTACAATACATCACTGGAAAGAATATCATTTTTATCACCTTTGCATAGTATCCGTGATCTAGTAGTATGGGATTGTAAAAAGCTGGTTGAAGTAGAGGGTTATGTCAAGAGGGAAGAGATATGGGAAGTTGACAAGGAAACAATCAACAGTTTAGGATTGCGTGACATAGAATCTCTGAAAAATATAGAGGTGGATTATTATAATGGTGTATCGGCTGCAAGATGGAAGTTACCCATCCAGGTACGCTGTCCCTTGCCCTCTATCTACGTCTCATGTGTCGGTTGATATTATTGTTCCTAGCATAGGGATTTCATGAATCACGTTCAGCACGTGTGTCGGCAGGAGAGAAATTTACTGGTAGTTAGTATTAGGACCCAATATTTGTTGCATCTTTGTTTTGGTGGCAAAGCTTTCATTAGGAGTCTCCACACTTGAGATTTCTCGTTACAGGGAATTCACGAGTTTGGTATATTTAACACATTTGTCCCCTCAAGAGAGGTGAAGCCAGGATGGTTCAGTGAAAAGACCAACGGATCATCAATATCCTTCACTGTGCCTTCACTTGAGAATTTCACAATCCGTTGCTTGAACATCTATTGTGTATATGCTGGTTCCCTTCTGGAACCAAGTTGTCATATCACGATCGCGAATAAGACCAAGGATCTTACGTGGATGTACAACTCTACATACACTGCATATGGGGCGGATGGGGAAGATTGGGCATGGTTAAGCCAGTGGAAGTTTGGAAATCAATTGGAAAGTGGGGATATGTTGACCGTTTCCTTTGAGTTGCCGGATCCTCTTCATGTAAAGGAGTGTGGCTTCAACTTTGTGTACCAGAAAGGAGAAGGAGGTGAGCAGGAACTGGAGAATGAAACTAACAACAACGATAACAGATACTTTACTTACGACACCATTGATGGAGATCTATCAGGCTGTCAATCTCTCCCAGGACTTTACTACCTCAGTCATCGTCGTCCTGCTTGTATTCCGTTCCCCGATCAGTCAATAGAGAGACACGTGGAGTCCTTTAGTCGGGAAGGTGTGATTTTCCAGCTTCTGAACAATTTAACTAGTAAATGATATGCAATTTCAGTTGAACGTGGAGATTTATATGAATATATCTTGCTATCTTTGAGATAGGTTCCCCCGTATGCGGCTGGGCAGGCAAAAGGAGAGGTGCTATTGGCAGGAATGTATAGCATCACAATCAATTGCTGTTATAAAGGACATAAGGTGACTATTTTTCGGCCTTTTCGTCTATGTTTTCTTCCTTCCTTTACTCATTGCAGTAGTTCTCGAACAAAGATTTGCCTTACTTCATTAGCTAACTGCTTCTCCTGTCATTTTAAACCGTTAAAACTTTCTACAAAATTGTAAAAAGTCAAAGAAGACAAAAATTTTGAAGCCAAGGGGATTATCCAATTGAATCCATCTATATATATCTGTACATATATAAAAGTACGTATGGATTTAAATGGTTAATCTTTTCTTTTCTTAAATTATTATTTTCTAATTAATATTTTCATAAAAGATTAAGGGTGAGTAAGGGTGTTTTTGACTTATAACATTTCTTTCCTATTAAATACCCTTTCTAAATTAGAGTTTTATTTAAAAATGATGGTATTTTGGACTTCTCATAGGATATTAAGTATCTTTCCTTAAAATACCATTATAGGAATATATGTTTTTGTTAGAGTTAAGGATTGTTTTGACGTTTGATTAAAAACATTTCTTTTCAATAAATACCTATTTTTAATAAGTGTTTTACAAAATAAGGGTGTTTTTTTACTTTTCATATAATATCAAGTCTCTTTCGTTAAAATATCTTTATTGGAATATATGCTTTTATCACTACAAGAAAACAGGGTTTTAGCGACGGGGTAATCCGTCGCTAAAAGCCAAAAATCCGTCTCTAAAAGAATTAGCGACGGATTCACCGTCGCTAAATATCCCTCGTATAAAAGCCCGTCACTAATAGTTTAGCGACGGAATTTTTAAATCCGTCGCTAAATATGTCATTTTTACCGACGGATTTATTTTAATTAGCGACGGATATTCCGTCGCGAATTATATTCTTTAGCGACGGATTTATATTTTTGAGACGGAATATTCCGTCGCTAAAAAACTTATTTAGCGACGGAATATTCCGTCGCTAAATAACTGATTGTAGGAATACTTTAGCGACGGAATTAATCCGTCGCCAAAAGTCAATTTTTTTTTGAATTTTTTTTTATTTTTCAATTACCCAAACCTGTAATACAATTTTCAAATCTCAACAACAACGCGCAATAATCAATACAGAAAGAAATATATATAATCAATTATAAAAAAATTTATAATAAAAAAAATTCATATATGTACAAGCCGGGAACCGGATATAGCCGGTTAGGAGAGGGGAGAAGAGTACAAGCCGGGCACGGGGGGGGGGGAAGCTAGGAACGGGCACGGGAAGGGGCTCATCAGGGGTTCCCGAGTCCCGGATCTGGATCCTGCTGATCCGGGGCCGGGGCGGCCTGTCCAGCAGTGCCCTGCTCCCTGATCATCCGGCACACCACTGTAGCAATGCGCTGGATCTCCTCGTCGTCCAACTGAGGCCGAGGAGCCGGTGTCTGTGGAGGGGCAGCAGGGGGTGAGGACGCTCCTATCACGGCACGAGCAGTCGTGCTAGGCAGGCCGCGTATGCGGCCTTTCGGCCGATTCACGACCTCCGGCGTATCCAGCCATCGCTTCAACCCCCCAGTACTCGCAGCCGTACTAGTGGACGCTGATGGCTGTCCGGACTGCTGCTCGGACCCCCTTAGCTGTTCATACGAGGCCTGCAAAAATAGTGGTTTAACGATATGTTAGGGCATTAATTAACGAAACAGACATTGAGGATAGAAAGAAAAAACATTAACTTAAATAAATTGACTCACATCGATCCGCCGGGCAATATCTGAAATATAGTCGCCCGCCCGGTGCGTCTCGTCCTTGTCCTTCTTCCGCACGTGCGTCTGATTATACGTCAGAGCTACGACCTCATCGTCCTCCAGATCCGGGTGCTCGACCGCGTTCTTGTGTCGGACGATGTCGTGTGGCACCGACCCCCCCGTGTGCGTCGGATCTTTGTTCTGTCTGTTCTCAGTCCCGCTCTTACTCTTGGCGTCCCAACCTGGATCCGCAGCCCACCGATCTATCATCTCCCCCCATACACGGTGAGATATCCAATGTGGGGGATATCTCGCCATGTCCGTCATCGGGGCACCCGCGGGCAGCGCCTTCTTCGCCCGGTCCCGTGCATCGTGGAGCCATCGGCGGTAATTCTTGCCGATGTAGGCAAAGAAAGCCTGCTGCCCCAGTACCTGCTGCTGAGGCGTGTCAAACGTGAACCCCTCCTGTAAGGCATTCAATAACACAAATTAACAACATAAAACAAACTGTAATTTAACATTTACTAACGCTGAAAAAAATACTTCACCGTACCAGCCACTCCTCCCATAGGGCCTCCCTCGCAGCGGCATCCCAGTCCTTCCAGTACAGGCGTGGCTCGAAGAATCGGCCCTTCACAAGAACGCCGATCTTCGTCCTCGCAATATTCTCCAGGATCCTGCCAAAGAAGTAATTAAATTAATTAATACAGTTCAAATATAAATTAACACCCCAAAATTTTAAACATAAGGCATGAGGTGATATTTTTAGTACTTACAGGCCCTCCTGCGTGAGCGTAACTCTCTGTTTACGCTGGGGGTCGATGCGTACCCCGCGTGTCGGACCACGGCCTCGTCGAGATCCTACAAAACACAGACATTAATACAGTTCAAATATAAGGCTAGCGAAAATGTACGAAACACCGTTATCAACTATACCTGAGGTAGAACCCACGGAAGATGGAGAATGCACGCGCGTGTGGGATGAATCTGCGTCGGGCTGGGGCGACGGCTCGAGCTGGGCTGGGGCGACGGCTGGGGCTGGGGCTGGGCTGACGGCGATGGCTGGGGCGACGGTGACGGCGACGGCTGGGGCTGGGCCCCCGATGGCTGTCCGCGATCACTCTGTGCCTCGTCATCAGTAGGCAATGACGAGGTGGGACTAACCGGGGAGGAAGCAGCTCGGCGTCCAGCCCGGCCACGAATAGCCCGTATCCTATCCATATCTGACTTCATATAGATTATATACAAAGACATTAACACGTGAAAAACAATAATTTAGGCATAAATCATCATCGGCACTATATATATATATATGAACGGATGTGCAAAAACACATCAATAAACACCAAGTTCTAAAATGTTACTACATTTTTCCCGTGATGTTACAACATTACAAGTCAATCATTTTCAGTTTGCGAATCATCTTCATCACTTTCGTCGTCGCCCTCTTCTTCGTGGGACTCGTCGTCCTCTTCATCTTCTAATTCATCCTCTTCATCAGTAGACTCGGTCACATCATCTCCAACACTTTCAACATCTTCCGCGTCATCATCTACGACTTCTTCTCCCACAAGAAGTGTTGTTGGAAGAGGAAGATCGTCCTCCTCGTTGTTGACCTCAACAGGGAACAAGACACGTGGTTGGTCGGCTTGAAAGGAGTCTAGCTCACTGTCATATGTCACGGGCAATTTCTTGGACTTGATAGTTGTATACCAATGAGATTTGGGATTGGCGACGTCCTCCGCGTAAAAGACTTGTACAGCTTGACTAGCAAACACAAAGGGCTCGTCTGATGCAAGTCTTGACTTGACATTGACATCTACAATCCCTTGAGAGCTAACACGGATTCCTCTACTGCATGTGACATCGAACCACGTACACTTGAACATTACCAGGCGGTTTTGGGAACCCAAATATGTTAGCTCAACAATCTCATCTAGCTCTCCGTAAAAATCCATGCAATTCTCGGCATAACAGTCGCCGTTGACCAAGACTCCACTGTTTTGGGTTTGTTTTGTTCGGTCATCATCTTTTACGTTAAACCTAAACCCGTTGATGATATAGCCTCCGTAACAGGATGTTTGTTTGTTAGGGCCTTCGGCTAGTAATTTCAAGCATGAGGCCACTGGTCTATCCATTGACTGAACCTATTGTAGATGACGGTAAAAATTAAGGATAAATCAGTATACTAATTGGCCACAGAACTGTATATAACACATAATATAATTTCGTTAAACAATCTTACACGAATTTTGAACCACTGTACAAATTGTGATTTTCGATGAGATTCAAGTCCAGCGGGATCAGTGATTAAAGATTCCGCATCGAACTCACTGCAAACCAATATAGTTGACTCACTTAACACACACTTTCAATTATGTACAACAATGTAAGTGAATTAAGACTTTAACTTACTCAACGAATGCCGAAACTTCATCGCAATTTAGAAGGGCATATATTGTTGCAGCACTGTACTCTTCATCCGTTAGCCATCGAGTATACGTTCGGCCGAACGGACTCCCTGGCTGCTTGAATATTGACAATTGCCCTTCCAAATTTGTGCTTGATCCGGGGTCATTTCGGCCTAGTTGATTTAACCTTGTACCAACATTAGGCCCGAAATATTGACTACAAAAGTTTACAAGTTCTTCCATTACGTAAGCCTCCGCAATTGAGCCTTCAACCCGAGCCTTATTACGGACTTTTTTCTTTAAATGGAACATGAACCTAGAAGTTTAGCGAATCGAGTTAGGTGGAATATCAATGATAACAGATGTCGCATTAAGTGTAAACGAACAACTATAACAATTTAAGGATTACCTCTCGAAGGGATACATCCACCGATATTGCACGGGTCCACCCATCTTAGCTTCATATGCCAAGTGAACAGGCAGATGCTCCATTGAATCAAAGAACGAAGGTGGGAAGATTTTCTCCAGCTTGCAAATCGTCACCACAATGTTCTTCTCAAGCACTTCCATGTTACTCACCCGGATCGTAGAAGCACATATATCTCGAAAGAAATGAGATAATTCAGTCAAAGTCTCGCAAACAACCCGTGGCAACAGTCCCCGGAAGGCAATAGGAATGAATCTCTCCATGAATACGTGGCAGTCGTGACTCTTCATCCCTTGGAACTTGCATTCCGATACATTGCAACAACGAGATATGTTGGACGCAAACCCATCCGGAAGCTTCAAATTCTTAACCCACTGACAGACCTTCTCCACTTGTTTCTTGTCTAGACAGTAAGGTGCTTTCGGAAGTATGGTCCTCCCACTGACTGTCCGAGGATGCAATTCACGGCGTACACCCAACTGTTGTAGATCCCTTCTCGCTTTAAGGTGATCTTTCGATTTGCCCTTGACATTCATCACTGTGTTGAACACATTATCAAAAACGTTCTTCTCAATATGCATCACATCCATGTTGTTTCGGATAACGAGCGTCCTCCAGTAGGCTAACTCCCAGAAGATACAAAATTTTCTCCAGTTGTGCTCTTTCCCGAACCCTGCAATCTTCCGATCCGGCACACCCTTACCGTGTGGTATGTCAGTATCAAGTGCCTCCAGGTGTGAGAGTACTTCTTCACCAGATGGGTAGTCCAGTGTGACAACCTCACGCTCGATTGTCCCGTCAAATTTATCCTTCTGCCTACGAAACTGATGGCCCGGTGGCAAAAGCTTACGGTGACATCCGAACCACGAGGCCTTTCCGCCGTGCTTTAACGTATGACCGGGGTTCACGCCCATACAAGCAGGGCATGCTAGCTTCCCATGTGTGCTCCAGCCACACGTCATTCCCAATGCGGGGAAATCATGTATAGTCCACATCAAAGCAGCCCTCATCTGAAAATTTTGTTTAAGGGATGCATCATATGTTTCGACTCCATGATTCCATAATTGTTTTAACTCATCAATCAACGGCCTTAAATACACATCTATGTCCTTACCGGGACTCTTCGGCCCCGGAATAAGCAACGACAAGAACATATACGGCTTCTTCATGCACATGCCTGGTGGAAGGTTGTAAGGGACAATAATAACAGGCCAACAGGAGTAAGGCGTGGTAGACTGACCGAAAGGGTTGAACCCATCGGTTGCCAGACCAAGTCTAACATTCCGAACTTCCTGAGCAAAGACTGGATGCCTGCGGTCAAACTCCTTCCACGCCTCTCCATCAGCTGGGTGTGTCAGCACATCGGCATCGTTGCTGCGAGTCTCACGGTGAGCCCTCATATGTTCAGCTGTATTGGAGGAGTAGTACATTCTCTGAAGCCGTGGTGTGACCGGAAAATATCGCAATATCTTCCATGCAATGTTTTTCTTCTTCCCTTTGTCCGGTTTGTACCTCGAATGATCACATACTGGACATAATGACAAATCCTTATTCTCTTTCCAGAATAATACACAATCGTTATTGCACGCATCTATCCGGTCATAGCTCAACCCAAGTTTCCTCATCATCTTCTTCGCGTCATAGTACGACGGCGGTAGCTTTTCACTTTCGGGCAGTATTTCTTTGATGAAGGTAACAAACTCGTTAAAACCTTTCTCACTCAGCCCGTGGTCTGATTTCAACTGTAATAACCTACTAACCGCAGACAGCCGTGTGTGTTTCGGAGCTCCATCCCACAGCGGCTCTTCCGCAGCTCTCAACAACTCATAAAACTGATGAGCCCCCTCGTTCGGCGGTTGTGGACTGTCGTTACCCCAGTCAACATTAGCATGCCCAGCATCCATAATCATATCTCGGAAATCATATCGTGCCTCCTCCCTAACTTCAGTTTGACTAGCCAGGTTGGACGACAATACTATCGTTTCCCCGTGCTGCGTCCACCTTGTGTATCCACCCATAAAACCGTACCGACGAAGATGCCATTTTACTTCAATTCTTTTTCTCCAGTGCAACAACTCACATCTACCGCACGGACACCTTATCTTATCAAGGTCAACATGTGCAGGATGCGCATAAGCGAAGTCGAGAAATTCGTCAACGCGACACTCAAAATCTTCAGCATTCTTCCTTTTCATCCAACTTCGATCGACTGACATGACGACTGAATTATCGTACTGTATACCACCTTCAATAATGACCAGTGATTAGGCATTGCCGATGTAAATATGAATGCATGAATGTTACAACATGTCTACATATTTCCCCTCCACTCTTGAACAGGTAGTGGTCCTATCCCATTCAGAAAAGCACATGTTTATAAAACAGTGAATAACTCATGCTTAGTCCGATGTCTGTGGAAAATTCGGCAGCACCTCCCCGCATTTCTCCAAGTACACCACATCGATTAGGTGTTCTAACATTCATCTAACCTTGCTCAGGAAGGTTTGACGGATGTTAGAACACCAGATCTGTATGCACCCAGAGAAACACACGAGAACGTGTACCAAATATCCACGACATAGAACATAAAGCATGAGTCAAAATACTGTTTTATAAACAATTAGCTTTTCCAAACTGGACATCCAAAGGCTCATTACAAGGCATTACTTTGTAATGAGTACCTTTGAACGGGAACTAAGGGTTTCTATGCATGCATGTGTTCAGAAATTGATAAGATATGCAAGAATCTTTCCGAAATATCAAAACTACAGAATGATCGTTGCATATGTTACCAATTCCACATTAAATAGAACTCGTTGGCAACGAGTTGAACCATCTCGTTGCCAATGGACTTCTCAAAACAACAATTAATATAAAGAAGGCAGGGTTTGTAAACAACGAGTAATTGAACCATCTCTGGGCAACATGGAGTAATTATGGGATGTACAAGGGCTAATTAGGGCTAACTGGGTTATTAGGGTTAATTACGATTATTAATTATAGCTGATTAGGGTTGATTAGGACTAATTAGGGTTATTTAGTCCTAATTAGGGTTTAATTGTGCCGAGTAGTGATGATTAGTCCTAATTAGGGCTTAATTGGGTTATGTTAGGGCTAATTAATGTTAATGAGGGATAGTTTCGGATAATTATAGCTAACTAGGGTTGATTATGGACTAATTAGAGTTATGTAGTCCTAATTAGGGTTTAATTGTGCCGAGTAGTGCTGATTAGTCCTAATTAGGGCTAATTAGGCTTAATTGGGTTATGTTAGGGCTAATTAATGTTAATGAGGGCTAGTTTCGGATAATTATAGCTAATTAGGGTTGATTAGGACTAATTAGGGTTATTTAGTCCTAATTAGGGTTTTGATGGTGCCGAGTAGTGTTGATTAGTCCTAACTAGCGCTAATTAGGCGTAATTGGGTTATGTTAGTGCAAATTATGACTAATTAGGCTAACTACAATCAATATGCGCATAATTGGGTTCATTTGGGTAATTACAGCTAATTTGAATTTCATCAGGTTCTTAGGGTTAATTAAAACTAATTAGGCTCGTTAGAGCTAATTAGGGTTAATTGATTTACTAAAATATTGTTAATCAGGACTAATTAGGGGTAATTATAGCCAGCGCTGGAGCCACGATTAGATTCCAGGGGGTGCATGCTAAAAATGTCGCATTAACCTAACTAACCTAAATTTAATGCACATTCAACAACCTCAATTCCGACACCTCATATAGGGTGTCGATATGGTGTCCGATACGTGTCTGACACCTCCGGACACGTGTCCGACACGTACCGATGCCTTTGGACACGTGTCCGAAGCCTCCGGACACGTGTCCGACGCCCACCGACACGCACCTCCAGACACATCGGCATACGTTAATTTATTTTTTAAATGTCGGACACCGTCGATCAGACGTGCTGTCCGTGTCTGCGCTAACTAACAGGTATCTCAATCCAATTGGGTCCCATCCTCCGTCAACAATCTCAATTCCGACACCTCATATAGGGTGTCGATATGGTGTCCGATACGTGTCTGACACATCCGACACGTGTCCGACGCCTTTGGACACGTGTCCGAAGCCTCCGGACACGTGTCCGACGCCCACCGACACGCACCTCCAGACACATCGGCATACGTTAATTTGTTTTTTAAATGTCGGACACCGTCGATCAGACGTGCTGTCCGTGTCTGCGCTAACTAACAGGTATCTCAATCCAATTGGGTCCCATCCTCCGTCAACAACCTCAATTCTCAATTCTCAAATGCTCAATGCAATAAAAATTAACAAAAATCACACATTCAATCCAATTGGGTCCCATCCTCCGTCAATAATCTCAATATCTCAAATGCTCAATGCACAATTAACAATCTAAAATCATCAATTAATAATCGCAATTACTTCAAATGCACAGCTAATAACCTAAAATCATCGATCAATAATCACAATTCTAAAACGCACAATTAACAACCTAAAATTATCAAACAAATGATCAATGTTCAAATAGGAAAAAAATGTTCAAAATTCACATATCCGATGCGCTTGAATTATTTCAATTTAGGGTTCGATTCGATTAGGGCATTCAATTTAGGGTTCAATTAGGGTTCAATTACTTCAATTTAGGGTTCAATTAGGGGGTTCTATTGATTCAATTTAGGGTTCAGTTGATTTGAGGCATTCAATTTAGGGTTCAATTAGTTCAATTTAGGGTTCGGTTGGATTAGGGCATTCAATTTAGGGTTCGGTTAGATTGGGGCAATCAATTTAGGGTTTAATTAGGGTTCAATTAGTTCAAATTAGGGTTCGATTCAATTAGGGCATTCAATTTAGGGTTCAATTACTTCAATTTAGGGTTCAATTAGGGGGTTCTATTGATTCAATTTAGGGTTCGGTTGATTTGAGGCATTCAATTTAGGGTTCAATTAGGGTTCGGTTAGATTGGGGCAATCAATTTAGGGTTCAATTAGGGGTTCAATTAGTTTAATTTAGGGTTCGATTCAATTAGGGCATTCAATTTAGGATTCAATTACTTCAATTTAGGGTTCAATTAGGGGGCTCTATTGATTCAATTTAGGGTTTGGTTGATTTGAGGCATTCAATTTAGGGTTCAATTAGGGTTCGGTTAGATTGGGGCAATCAATTTAGGGTTTAATTAGGGGTTCAATTAGTTTAATTTAGGGTTCGATTCAATTAGGGCATTCAATTTAGGATTTACTTAGGGTTCAATTATGGTTCAATTACTTCAATTTAGTGGTCGGTTGAATTGAATAAACAATACAGAGGCTTTCTTATCCTGATGTCATGCAATGGCCCATAATCTATGACCTTTCAGCGTCACCATGATCTATATCGGTGTTACAGACTAACTACCGAATATGGTTTTCTTCCCTACCTCGTCAAGAATTAAGGAAAATTAGAGATAACAAGTTCAAGTTCTTCAATAAGCCAAGATCCGTCTGAACAACAAAGTGAATGACATCATAAATAATTCAGATAATTTAGGGCAATTGACAAATTAACAAAAAATTGAACCTAAATTGACATACAAATCTAAATAATTCAGATAATTTAAAGACA